>VMDO01009732.1:0-75568 GCA_007922755.1 Pedetes capensis
TTTGCAGCTAATATTACAATGATAAAATATTCAACGTTGATTCTTTTATATCTAAAACAAGGCAAAGATGCCTGCTTTCATTAGTGTTAGACAACATCAGATTTTAGACTGTGGGATAAACCAACAATAACAAAAATAAATGAATAAAAGACATTAAGATCAGAAAAGAAGTAAAGTTTTCTTTACTCATATACCACATGACGATCTGTATAGAAAATCTTATGGATATTCAAAATCTAGAACTAGTTAGTGAGCTTTATGTGTTTACAGCATACTAATCAATATTCAAAAATGAATTATATTTCTATATAATACCAATCAATGAGAAGTGAGAGTTTTTAAATACCCTTTACAAAAGCATCAAACATATGATACCTGGAGATAAATCTGACAGAAAATATATAAGACTATTATGTTGTTGTTAGGTGCTGTTGAGTGGTTGGGTATCCAACTAATAGCGACCCTACATACAACAGATGAAGCACTACTGTTAATTCTTCTGTTATTCATAGCGTTTTCAGTGGCCGATTATTTTGGGGGAGTGGGTTGTCAGGTCCTCCTCCTAAGCCTACAGTACCTGGTGTTCCCAGGTGGTCTGTCATCCAAGTACTAACCAGGACAGACCCTGCTTATCTTCCAAGAACTATGGGATCAGGAGCCACAGTGGTACGGCTGTAGGCTAAGACTATTATTAAGACCAAAAGGCATTGCTGATAACTGCAAACTTAAATGAAAGCAATACATTGTTTTCATGGAATGTGAGACCCAATTTTATGAAGATGCCAGTTTTCCCCCAATTGACCTAAATACAAAATCAAATACAATCTCAGCAAGCTTTTTTGTAGAAATGAACATGCCAATTTTAAAATTTATGCAGAGATGCAATGGTCCTAAATAATTCAAAATAACTTTGAAAAAGAAGATAACAACTGCAGTACCCACAAGACTTGAATCAAAACTTACTGCAAAGCCACAATAATGATACAGTCTGGTATTTTATGAGATAGACAAGTAGATCAATGAAACAAAACAAAAGATCTAGAAATAGAGCCATACATATTTGATGAATTGATTGCCATTAAAAGTGCAAAGACAACTCCATGGAGAGGATTGTCACAATTGGTTCTGGAACAGGAGGATATTCACATAAAAAATCAATTTGATCCACAATCTCACCATGTAAAAATAAGTTAACTCTAAATATGTCATAGAATCTAAATATAAAACCTAAAATTATAAAATTTCTAGCATAAAATATAAGAAAAATATTTGTGATCTTACATGAAGCATATTTCTTTGCTATGAAAGTAAAAACATAACTCATAAAAGAAAAAAAACTATAATTATTCATCATAATTAACAATTTCTAAACTGTTGAGAAAATGTGAAAACAACTTATATTGTGAGTATGTGGATTATTCAAAATCTGTCACAATTCAATAATAAGGATATAAACATCTCAAATTTCAGCAGATATTTTTCATCAGTGCTAAATGAATAAGCACATGAGTTCCCAAATATGGCAAATGAGCTTAAAAAGATGACAAATAAGCACATGAAAAAATACTAAACATTACTGATCATTAGGAAATACAAATTAAAACCACAATGAGATATGACTACATATCTACTAGGATGGCTAAAATAAAAAAATAATCATACTAAATGTTCACAAACATGTGGAACAGTAAAAATTCTCAGAAACTAATGGTGAAAATATAAAATAGTACATTTACTTTAGAAACTAAGAATATTTTAAAAAGTTAAAAATATGCCTATCAAATGACCCTACTAGCCAGACATTGTGGTGCATGCCTGTAATCTCAGTAACATGGGTGGCTGAGGTGGAAAGATCATCTGTTGGAGGCCAGAGGCAGCATGAACAATTTAGTGAGACCCTATCTCCAAATAAAAAATTGAAAATGGCTGAGGGTCAGCTCAATGGTAGAGCATGCACAAGGCCCTGGGTCCAACCCCCTACTACTTCAGAAAAAACGAAACAAAGCAAAACAAAACCTATTCATTTCTAGGTACTTATACAAGGAAATAAACTAAAGAATATATGGAACAAATACTTATATATGAATGTTTATAGAAGTTTTATTTGCAATGGCCAAATAACTTTTTTCTAATGTTATTCTCTCAAATATCCAACAGATGTATGGATAAGCAAATTGTGGTATAACCCTACAGTGTTCTACCACTACAATGGAATAATACCAAGCAATAAAAAGGAATGGACTAAATTCACCAACACAATACGTTTGATGGATCTCATAACAATTATGCTAAGTGAAAAAAGTAAAAAAAAAAACAGTACATAAACTAATCTACAGTGAGAGGAGATCAGTGATTGACTGGGAACAGAGGGATAGAAAGGAGCAGATGAGAGGGATGGCGACCAGGTATGAAGAAATCTAAAGGTGAAGTGTTCTGTTTATTGTGATATTAACAAAGGTATGTGCATTTGTCAAAAATAATCAAATTGTACATCTTAAATATGTGCATTTTACTCTGTCACAGTTCAATAAAGCTATTAAAATGAGAGTACTACAAAAGCAGTGTCTTTGTTAAAATTTAAAGGGCAGAACCATAGTGTATAGCACCAGGGGAAACAAGTTTTCTTAAACCTGGCCATATTAGGTTTCATTCAGAGAAATACAAGAGATAGGATTATATAAAGAACCGCACAGCAAGGCATATTTGGAAATGTGTCATTTCTCTTGTTCTTTAGATATTGTCTATTTAACTAGTGGGGCCGGGATTTAGCTCAGCTGGTGGAGCGCTGCGCTGCAGTCTGTGAGGTCCCAAGTTCAATTCCCAGCACCCCAAATATGGGAGAAGGGTCTGGCAATCCAATCCCAAGGCATTCCCGAAACAGTCAGCCATTGAAAACCCAATGAGGGTCGCTATGAATTGGATATGACTTGACGGCACCTAACAACAACAACAACATTTAACTAGTAGTCTATTATGGATACAAATTTTAAAATATATGTCTAAGAACAACAACAAAACATTGATTTAAATAAAATAGCGGTGAAAGCTAAGATGGTGGAGTCACTGAGTCATGAAATCTCCTAAACACTAAAGTTTTCAGGTGTACCATGCTCTTTCCCAAAATCAGTAGTTTTGTGCTAGATCCCACTCAAGAAGTCACTCCAACATGTCACAACTCTCTTTCTATAGCAGCCACTATCCCCTTTGGGAAGATACCATATTGATTTTTTAAAATGTGTAAACCTACTCTATTCTTTTGCTATAATAAAACCATCTCTTGGTCCCAAACAGGCACGTGCCATGTGTTTACCCCCTTTATGTAAACTCTTCCATAGGCTTGACTTTACTTGCATTTCCAACTTCTGTTCAAGAATTTTCTTGGAAACCAAGCTAATTAGGCTTTGTTCATATGATTTTCTGAATTTGTTCCTGTCATTATCAGCAGTGACTTCTGCTTTGTGAAATCCAACAGTCAATTGTTCTCTGTCCTCTGATTTGTTCTATTCACATCCACTCTGTTGGTGATTTCCTCTAGTTTTGTACTTTAAATTCTCAATAGGCATGTGCAAGATTCCCAAATTTATTTCTGTAGCAAAGACCTCTCTCCCCGACTTGAATTCATATGTCCAACTGTCTTTTTAACATTTCTTTTGGGAATATGTATCAGACATCTCAAGGGTTGTGTGTCCCAAACTAAAATTCTGGTCTGTGTCTCACAAGATTTGCTTTATCTCCAGGCTTCTCTTTTCTGGTTGATGGCACCTCTAACTTTTAGTTACGCCTGAAGCTTTTGTGATGTCCTTATTCTTCTTACATAGAAAACTCAGTTCTTCAAAAAATAATCATGGCATGAAGCAACAAGAACAAAACGTTCAAATCTGACCTTTCACAGTACCTTTAAATCAACATCCATCCTCTCTCATCTGAATTACCATGGTGACCTCCTGACTGGTCTCCCTACTCTGGCCTTTAATTCTTTTCAGCCTATTTTTAACACAGCAGCTAGAGCCATCCTACTATAATGTAGATCTTGTCACTCTTCTGCTCAAACCGTACTAGGACTCTGGTTTCCATTTATTCAAACCACAGTACTTACAAGAGGTTACCTAACTGGTTCCTCATCATTCACCTGAGCTCACCTTCTAGATGGTTCCCCTATCTCCTTCCAGTTGCAGCCATGTTGAGTCTCTTGCTATACCTTGAACATGCAATGTTCTTCTTCCAAGTCTATCCTAGCCTTATTGTATGAGCATGGAGATTTATCAGCTTCAAAGACAATATATACTCTAGTGTCTATACCTGTGTGTGTGTGTGTGTGTGTGTCAAAATATATAAACATATTTTTTACTATTTGCTAAACTTATTCTTAGAGAAATTTTAAATTTATCAAGATACTGTTTTTTCATACCAATTCTTGGATTGTACCAATTCTTAATGAATGGAAGCAATGAACATAATAATCCAAGAGGCAGATATAATTTGTTTGGAAGAGTTTATGCAATTTGGCTACTTTTTGTTAACATCAAACTTGAATGGTTAATAAGTACTGCCAGATGAATATTAAATGGTTAGCAAAAATGGATGCTAAAATTTTGTCAGTTTACTTAAAAATTGATAATTCATATAATGAATATTATACAACAAAATTATGTTTTTTCTATCTCAAAGTACATCTAGAAGATGTACTTTGCACATGTAAAAATTACATTAAAAATTAATTCAAAATTCTATCAAGAAGCTTCACTTTTTATTGCTTTATATAGATGTAGTAACTAATAAATTACAAGCAAAGTTGTTAAGTAAATATTTTTGGAAGAATAATTTTCATGGAAAATTCATTCACATTTCATGGTGAATATGGGCACTGAATTAATGAGCTTGCTACTTGATTCATTAATGAATATAACATTATTTTCAAAGAATAGATCGTGCTTTGCACAGTAAAAGGTGGGAGACATTATAATCATGGAACCAGTCTGTAAAAGAATTCCAGGTTCAAATTTCCTAAAAGTTAATAAGAAATCACTATAAAAACTATCATAGCCAATTAGCCAATTAATTACATTTAGCATGGCTATTATGTAATAGTCTGTGTAACAAAATTAATCTTCAAAATAACATTTAATCATTCTCTTACTCTTCTTTCCAAAGGGCACATAATTGTCCTACAAATATATTTACTCAAATGTATATATGTATCTTGGAGTTTGATTTATAGACAGATTCTAAAAATATTATCCAAAGAGAGACACAAAGATCAAAAAGATAAGAATTTAAAGAGTAAAAATAATTCTACAACCAAATAACTCTACACTAGTCAGGAAGGCTAAAGTCTTTGCAAGGACTAGCTTCTCTAATTTTGAAAACCCATAGTTACAGAGACTAAAAGTAAGCCTTACACAGGGTAAATAACTTGTGCATGGTCTCAATGATTGTTAGTTTTGGAGCCAGTCTCCTATCCTGATAGTCTGTTTTCAAGTTCTTAACTGCTTTTATACCATATTTTATTAGCTGATCTAGGAGAGAACAATAGACAAACACTGAAGGGAGTAAGGTATTCAGATTTACAAACAGAAGAAAAGGACGGGGACAAATATTTTAAACTCCTTCTATGTGCCTGACACAATGTTGAGCATTTAGGAAGTTATCTCTTTATTTATTTTTCTGTATATATTTGGTAAAGCCTTTAAGATAAGTTCTGAGATTTAAATGGAATCTGGCAGCTAAAGATGAAAAATAAATAAGAGTGATTAAAGATTTGAAAAGTAGTGCTTCTAATGAGAAGAACATATGAAGTCATGTTTGTTTAGAAAAGAGAATGTTAAGGAATAACTTACTAATAAGAGTGTCTAGAGATCTAAAAAGGCATTTCATAAATGCATCTGAACAGAGATTTGTTGTTTCCCCAGGCCAATATACACAGAAACAAAGCTAATTATATGGTGGTGGAGGTGGGTGGGGGTTATAGAATTCATTAGGAAACTCCAGCTAAGAAGCATAAGTAGGGTGCTCATGTGATATTGAGCAACCAACATATAGCAAGACTAGAAGAAAGATAGATACAGCCAAGTTGTTTTAGGAAAACAGTTATATCAATTCTCATCTAAGTTACTCCGCTGTTTTCCTTAGATAAATAAATATAAATATACAAACACATGTGCATATAAATTTAATCCTGCTTTCCAATCGATGAGTTATGTGAAATTTTCTTTATTTTTAAGGAGGAATCTGAAACTCAGCATTTAAGAAGTCCTCTTAACTTTACACAGTAATTAAGTGGATGTCAAGGGAGGCAGCTTATAGAGGAAAAAATAAAGCATAAAACTTAGAGGAATTGGGTTCCAAAGTGGAGTTGGCCACTTTCCATCACTTGAAGAGGATAAAATTACTTCCTAATACTTTATCTTCAAACCAGGAAAGAAGATACACACAACGTATTGGAAGGACTAAATGGGGATGGTGTTAATGGAAATACTTTGAATGTGAGTGCAGTCTTTAAAGAATTTATAGAAGGATGATCTTCCTTCTTCCCATATGATTGAAGATTTAATTAGAAGAATCAAAATGCTTATATTTTTTAATCAGTAAGGTTTTGATCTAAGGTTTTAAAAGCTGTTTTGGCCAACACGTTATGTTTCTCTTTGGAAGAGGTAGTTCTTTGTTTTTGTTTTTGTTTTTGTTTTTGAGACAAGGTCTCCCTATATAGTCCAGGCTGGCCTCAAATTCATCATCCACCTCCCAAGTGCTGCCATCATGCCATCATGCTTGCCCTTGCCAACTTGTTTTAATTTGAATATTTCTCATTTTCAAATCTATGCATGGTATAAGTCTGGGTATTTGACACATCAAGTCATGCTTTGCATTAAGAGATTTTAGTTATCCAGTTTAAAAAAAAAAAAGCAGTAGCTGACATAATACTTCATCGAGTTATCACCTACCCAATATTCTCAGGGAGCATTAAAAAGATGGCCATTATGATATTGGAGGATGTGCCTGCCTGTGTAAAAATTAAAATCAACTGAGGATAAATGTGAACAATGAACACTACTTAAAATTTCAGAGAAGAGGACAGATGTTAGGCCAGACAGGCTTAACATTTCTTGTACCTCTTTATATGTTACTCATTTATCATATCAGAATTGGAATTATTCTTGCACCTCCTACTATTGGAAAGCTCTAGAAATTTGCCACCTTCATATAGACCTAATAATTAGGTTAATGTGATCACCAATCAGTGAGGAAAATGCTTAAGTCATAAATAGCAATAGAATCCATTGTAAATAAAGTAGAAGGGAGACTTTACCAAACAATTTCAACCAAACAAGTTCATTAAACTTAGAGATGCTGTTTCCTACTTCTCTGCTATAAACAATGAACCCACCCAGCTGGCCTGTCCACAACCTGAATGTCCCAGGGCCACATGCCTCTTCTTTCCTTCTACTTTCCCTAAGGAGAATTCTGAGTCATAAAGGAATGAGAATTGGTATGACTTCTTTCCTGAAATGACTTGAGCTTCCTCTGGGTTTGCATTTGTGACATCTTCTTATAAGACTAGCTAACATCTATTATTAATTGGTGCACTAATTAAAGCCATGCTTGCAGTTTCCATTAGCTTATTCCCTAAATTCTCCAGAGTTGGCTGTCTGGTTTTAATCAAAACCAAATGGTAGTCCAAGTTCCCAGCCTGAAGCAGCTGAGGAGGAAGTCATTCAGTGGAGGCACAAGAAAGCAGAAAAGATAAACACATGAGTTCACAAAATGTGTGTCGGGCAAAGGATGCAGATACTGGGAGCCTCTTTAGAGATTTGATTCAGGGACTCTCATGCTAGATGGAAGCAGTTGCAAGTGTTTAATGTCAGCAAGACTCTAATACGATCAAGATGGAGTCTGTCCTCTCCCTTTCCAGGTCTGGATTTGTGTAACTCTGGAGGATTCTGACTAGAGGTAACGCTGCCTATGCTGTAACACAAACTGGTTTGGCCTTTTTTTTCCCCTGTGAGGAATTCTGGGGATAAGAGAGAGCTTGAAGAAAACGATCTATTTCCTGGGTTCTTTGGAATTAACATACAGATTTTCCCAGGTACAGAATGTAAGATTCCAGCATTTTGAATTTTAAGTAATATTTTTTAAAGGATTTAAAATTTAGAAGAATCACGGTATTAAAAACTCAATCTATATGGCTCTTTTAAAGAATCTTTTGAAATGAGAGCGAGCAAAGGTATTTTGATTAAGCTCTGTATATACATTTAATATAGTGGGAAGGTTGTAGATGGGGGACAACTGTTTACTTTCTTTCTTCCTTTTTCCCCTCTTTTTTCACTAGCAGTGTGGGACACAAAAGGCTCTAGGACTTTATGACTCTAGCTAAGCACCTCAAGAGGTTTGACAAACTCACTTCAGTCCTGCGTCAAATCTGAGCTCCTAAAACGCCCTGGCTGGGCTCTCTCCCCCTCCCCTGCTCTTGTGCCTCTTTCTGACTTGCGAACTTCGCAGAGGCAGGAAATACTTTCCAGGCAATCTGGGCCTGCTTCTAGAGGCCCCTTTCGCAAAACATCAGGCTGAATTTAGTAGACAGAAGTCACTAGGAACGCCTTAACAGGATCCGGCTTGAAGCGACGCTCCCTCCAGCTGCGAAGGGTGTTTTTGTTAGAATCACACACTGCGTAAGTAAAACTGCTTAGAATAGAGCCATGACCTCAACCACGAAATGTGAACTTATATTTTGGAGACGCTAACGGGACGGACTTCTTTGCTAGCCTGACTTTTGAACGGTGTCATGCCTTGGCGCTGCGGCTCCTCCTCGTCTAGGTAAGACGCTGTGGACTGTCTTTATGCTTTGAGGTTATCTCTGAAGGAGCAGACAGGGGGAGAGAAATGTTAGCATCTTGCACGGAGTTGGTGACTTCCTAGGGTTTAGAGCTAAGCCTGAAATCAGAAGTGGGGAAGGTTTAGTGAGTAGAAAACTGGGAACCAAATCGTTTTAGCAAAATGTCATTTCTAAAATAGGCTCCATATATAGATGTTACTCTTTTCCTCTATAAAGTAGCATCTTATTTTGATCCTTTTTTATTCTTATCTTATTTATTAAGAGAGCTGTCAGGGCTACTTATCTGTTACATGGCATAATAGGAAACAAATACATCTCACACATTAAGTATGAGGTGTAAATGAATTCATAACTTCTGGAGACCTCCTCAGTATTTGGTGACTTTTTCGTAATAATGAGTCTCCAAAGAATATTTTGGATCTCATTTAAAACTATGAAGCTTGGATTCTTCAATATTGCCGCAAGCCGGTTTCAACCACATGTCAAGCTGCTAATGCACATCTTAAAAATCTCATTTTTTAGAAAAGTGTACACACAAAATTTCAGAGATTATTTCTGCCCTTATATGTTTAATTTCTGTTTCAGAAATTTAAATAGCAGAATGGGGTTTAATCTATATTAAATTTCCTGGATTCACTATTCAGATCATGTTTTGTGTGAATACTTTGATAATTGATAATGACACTTGCTACTATTTTAAGGCAGCCAAAATCAGTACAATCCTGAAAACTGATTATACAGCCAAACTTTGCATACTCATAAAATTATATTTCCACCAGACTATAATCTTTGTAAAGTACCTTAATGTTTAAATGTGAAATCTATGAATAAAGAAATTTAATAATGATTGAGATAGCATGGATTTATAATATGTAACAAATGATTATATTTCTGAATATTTAGAATGAAAATCATTACTTTGTAGGGATATTATAGAATCTTTTATAATTGGAACAGATATTCATGCATATTTCCAAATATGTTAGATGAACACAAAATATACTAAATGAAAGTTGGAGAACTATTTTAACAACTGGATCACAAGAAATCAAGTAACATTTTTAATCATAAGCTTTTATGTAGTACAAGATGACCATTTGCTGTATTAGCTAATTTATTCTTAATTTCTATGCTAGAATAATTTATGTTGATGACTTCACTGACACTTCAAGTTTTGTTAAGACTTTTAAAACATGAGGAACATAATTTATTTTTAAAATGTTGGGAATGAAATCCTGGGGGCTGTGTGTGTAACTAAGTTATTTCTAGGGAAGTGGCAGAGCACTTACCTACCATGTTTGAGGCCCTGGGTTTGATCCCTAGCACTACATTTAAAAAGATCTAATTTATCTAAACTATGATTTAATAAAATTCCTGAACAGAACATCAGGGAAGGAAAGAACACTAGAGGTCACCACTTGTGACACTGACTTGAGGTTGCCAGCATGGAAGCTGAGCAACGGCATTTGGAAGTGACCTGTCCAGAGCCACACTCCTGGCTTGTAGAAGGGAAGCAGTGGAACCCCAATATCCCAATTCATAAGTTAGACATCTTTATAACACAATATCTGACTTTCAAATGATAATTGTGCATAATGGACTATGATCATGTCCAGTAAAAGGCTTCTTTGCTGAGAAAATCAGGGTTCCTCTTTTAAAAGAATCAAAATTGCTAATACATTTTTTTTCAAACACAATAGATTTCTTTCAAAGATTTATTATGATTCCAATAAATACTTTAAAGAAATAACGTGTTTTATGACTATTTTGTTATATTTCCTGCTTATGCCAAGAAAATCAATCTATATACTAATAGTTATATTAATCTTAAACTAGAGTTTCTTAAAAATAAGTGTAGAAAAGAACTTGTCTATTTCATATCCTTGTATTCAGATGTTACAATTAAAAAAAAAAAAAACCTATCCCAGCCAGTGACTTTCAAAAGTGATTTTACAACCTTCCATTGTACTTGGCTTAAGAATCTTATGAGTCCAGACGCTCTGTTATCTAACCTAAATCTCTACTGCTGCAGCCTATTTCCAGTACTATGTGTTTTTCCTCAATGAAAATATAAAAAGTCTAAATGGGTACATGAAAACATAAGTGCACATTTCTAGATCAAATAAGCCTAGTTCATCACATCTGCCTTCTTCAATTTATTTTCAGTTCTTTGATTCATATATCTTCTCTGAGTCTCATGCAAAGTCTTTTAAATATAGAATATAGATTTTACAGTATACAAATGAATATCCAACAGTACAGCATCATACAGGTGTATTGGCAGGTTCATCTGTATCACACATCTTTTTTGACAATATATGTTGCTGTGCAGACTAAAACACTGTAGTTTCCAAGCAAGAGCCTTTCTCGTAAAACTTAATATATCCTATTTTTAATAGCTGCCCTATCTTCAGAGGGAATATGTGTCATGATGCTGGGGATTTTTGTTTGTTTTCTTTTGTTTTGTTTGCCATTTTCATGGACTGGAGTGAGTTATTTGGTATTACTACCACTTAAAAGATCCACTACTTTAACATTCCCCCTGGTCACCATGTTCTACATTGCTGGAACATGGAATAAATGCAGGAAAGCAGTAATCTATGTAACTGACCACATGATTACAAGAAACCCTAGTATCAGAGAGTATATCAGTTTTTTTCTTAAAGGTATTATAATTTTTAGAAATTCCCTAACCCTTTCCAAACCTACTCATGCCTTACACCTTGCCTCAAATTCTTAAGGTATGGTTTAATCATATTTCTAGAAGATTGGGTCTTATAAGCTTGAAATAGATCTTGAATGAGTAAGTGAAACACTTTTTATTTTATTCATTTCTTCTTGGAAAATGAACAAAGTAGTTTTATCTTACAAAAAGAATAACTCTTTAGAAACCGTCATAGCATAGCAAAATTCCAAATGAGAAGTGATCCACACCTGAATCAGGGATTTTATTATGAAAATTGAGAAATATCGGTAATTATACAAGGGAATAGATCACAGTTTAAGCAAAACATTTTTACAAAGAAGCATTCCTCTTGATTGGCTTTGGAATGATATAGAATTTACTTCTATAGCTCTATTTTGGCATTAAACTGCTAGTCAGCTTAGACCATTGAGAAGTAAAAGGGCTTAATTATTAAGGAAGCTAAAGTAGAGGTAAAGTGTAGACCACAAAATCTAGTTTAATAAGTGATTGTTAATTTTGAATGAGCTGATTATAGAGTATATGTATAAGTGAAACTAGAAAAAATTAAACAGGGACACAGATGCAGAAAAGCTGAAAGACAATGTATGCATAGTGCATATGAACCTGCTCGTTAAGTAAAATGAATGAGTGGAAAAGACAATTGTAACTGGTTGTATGAGTGAAATGACTTTTTCTTTGTATTGGATTGAAATAACCAAGAGTTTTTGCAATGCAGTTCAAATCAAAGAGAAAATTAGTCTTACTGAAAAAAATGGAATAGAAAGAAGTAGGAAGATCAAAGGGCAGGTTCTGAAAATTAGTGTTTCCTTTTATTTCCAGCAATTAGCAAAATACCTACTATGTTTTCAATTCCTGTTTGTAAATAAATGTTTGTGGGGTGAATGGTAGGAAAGGAGAAAAGAAAGTAAAAGAAAGCCAGAGTCAAGGAGTGGGAATATGTAAGAGCTAGATTTTTATTATATTTTCTAGACATCTTGTAATGATAAAACAATAATTGTTTAATACAAAGAAAAATAAGTGGTTGGCAAAAGTCACTGAGGCCAGAAGTTAACAACACTCTTATGAAATGACATTTAAATTTGTTAAGAACCAAAAGTATAAGCTTCCAGAAATAGTTTGATATTAAAAGTTACATGTGGCAGAAGGAGCAGAGCACAAGTGGGTTTTCCACAATTTAAATGGTGTGGGCAGAGTAAAAGAAAAAATCCTGGGCAAAGTCAGAACACTGGCTTTGATTTCATCTTTGTCATTTGATGCTCATTGACTTGAATCATGTTTCACATTTCGGTCCAATCTCACATCCATATTGAATTAATGTGCACAGGCAAGGGATAGTTCCAGCACACACTCACTCCGTGGATTCTGCAGCTGAATCGAAAACTAAAAGGGTCCCTTCTCATTATATGGTCATCATCATTATCATCATCCCCATGATATCATTTAGCATCTAGTGAGTGCTTTCCATGTGCATGAACTAAGTGCTCTAAGTGCTCTAATACTAATAAGTATTATTAGTTCATTCATTATTATTATGTTAACCTAATATTATTTTTCCTTCAACACTTTTTTATTATTCCCATTATAGTAATAAGAAAAACAAGGTTCATAGAATTTGTTGTTGTTGTTAGGTGCCGTCCAGTCAGTATCAGACTCATAGTGACCCTCATAGGGTTTTCAATGGCTGACTATATTGGGATTGCCTTGGGAGTGGATTGCCAGGCCCTTCTCCCACTTTTGCGGTGCTGGGAATTGAACTCGGGTCCTCAGAGACTGCAGTGCAGCATTCTACCAACTGAGCTAAACTCCAGCCCATAGAATTTAGACAACCTAAATCACCAGAAGATTTTCTAACAGATGACTTACCTTCACAAGAAAAGAAAGATACTAATCTCTGTCCATAAAAAGGCACTTGACATCAAACTCTATGAGTTAGATATGACTAACATATGTAACATAGGGCACCTAACAACAATCTCATAGGGTATTTGTATTATTTCTAAAGGAGATAGTGTAAGAAACACACCAAATACACTATCTGACCAATTTGGTATGTGTGATAAATGGAAGATTTTTAAACTATTACCATTATCATTATCATCACATGTTTCAAATACTTTTAGTGTTGCTTAGATATATAGAAAAACACCTGCTGATAAAAAACAAGCTCAAGCCAGCCACTGTGGTGCACACTTGTAATCCCAGTGACTTGGAAGGCTGAGGCAGGTGGATGGTGAGTTTGAGGCCAGAAGCAGCTTATGAAATATAGCTAATGGGATCCTATTTCAAAATATAAAATATAAAATAAAAAAGTGGGGTGCAGTAGGGGGTGCAGCTCAGTGGTAGAGCATTTGTCTAGCATGCATGAGGCACTGGGTTCAATCGCCTAGCACTGAAAAAATATAAACTCAAATATATATAGATAGATAACAAAATAAAATGAAATTATATATGTGTATATATATGTATGTGTGTGTATATATATACACACATACATAAATTAATATATAAATTAAATTAAGCATAATATAATTTATAACATAAAAATAAATTAAGCATAGATGTTGATGTCAGGGGCACAATCTCTGATAGGTGGGATTCTGAGATGGCAGAAATAATTAAGTTCCCAACAAATTCTTGTTCTTGATTTGAGTGAAAGTCATGCTTATGGAATGACTAAAAGCTCAATTCCTTGTTGTTACTTTGCTACCCGAGCACCTGTGTTGATGTAGCCATATCTCCTATTTACACTTGGTGGTTGCTGTGTCTACTGTTAGAGTGTTCTTAGAAATGATAGCAAAGCTAAAAATAAAGTGACCACTTAAAGTAAAGCCACATCTCACTATGATGATAATAAAGCATTACAAATCACGTCCCTTACTGAACAGAAATATCTTTTTATAATGAGGTAAAGCCACATTTCATCCAAAAAAGGATGGTGGGAGGAAAAACATTTACACAATTTAGCTGTAAGCTACTTCCCTTTGTATGAAAAATTCCAATTGAAACAAGTTCAGAGAAAAAGCAATAGGTTTCATTGAGTATAACGGGTTCTGTAGAAAAGAGATACAATGACAAAATTATTGTTCATTAATAAATTTATTTGCAGAACTTACCTAAATTGTGGTGTGGTTCTAAATGCCTAAAGTGCTTTGCATAGGATAGAATACTGCTATTGAAAAGACTGGATACATTTCAAAAGATAAAACATGGAAATCCAAAGAAAATGCAAGTATCTGAAAATTACTACATCCATAAAGCAATATTGTCTCTCATGACAGGGATCTCTTAGAAAACATAGCACCAGAAGTGTCTTAGTGATGGAAAAATATCATGAAATGTTCCAAGGTTTCCTCAAATTACACCTGGTTAGCTAAAGAAAAAGTTAAGAGACTGCAAAACTGGCTTCCCTGAGCTTTAAAGTGGGTGGTAAGTCAAACACTGCCAGATCTGGACTCCTTCCTGCAAGAAAATTAGATACTATGCAGGAACCTGGAGGTAAAAATAGGGTACCACTGAAATAATAACTTACAATTGTGCACCACCCTGCTCTTTTCTGATGATCAGACTTCTGTGAGATTGAAAGGGTTAATCTTCAAATTTGCCTAATTACTGAAGCAACACTCTTCTGTGAGGAAAGAATGAGAAAAAGCTTTTCAAGTTCAGTAAAAGCTTTGAGATATGGGTAAAAATAGGTTAACATTAAAGATGTATTTTTAATATGGGTACCTACCTCTTCATTTTTCTTCTAAACACCAAAACTGATGGAAGCTTGGATGTGCCTCTTGGAAAAAGTGATACTTTACTTATTCTACTTGGCTTGTTTTTTTTTGTTGTTGTTGTTGGTTTTTTTTGGGGGGGGTAATTTACTAAAGTTTTTTAGTGATTTCCAGACAACTTAAAGACATGGAAGCTATTTCATACATAATATTTTAATCTCCATTAAGCAATTTACTAATAAAGAATTTTGACAAGAGTTTGTTTTCTAACAACAAATGAGGTATAATGAATAGATTACAACATTATACAAATATTTTGAAGTAGATGGATAATTAATTTTTGAGGGATTAAGACATAGATTGCTACTCAGGAAAGGATACCTGCATAAAATCATATGGAGATAAACCCTTGAATCATATTATTAAAGCTTTCTCTCTCCCACAGCCTTATTCTAGCTTTCTCTGATTTGTATCAGATAATGTGAGCATTTGAAGGAAAGAGCACCTAATTACTAAAAATTGTCTGCCTTGACTCATAGAAATTATTTTAGGTGTGTTTTTTGCTGTTTGTTCATGCATGTACCTAAAGGAATTAAGAAAAAGCATTACTTTCCTAAGCTTTCTTGCTGCACATAAGCATCTTGCCTATGTTACTGAAGTTTGGCCATGATCAGTATTCCTACTCATTTTATTGTTGGGTTGGGTGGCAGTGGGCAGATACCCCAATGCACACAAAAAAGTTTGTGAGATAATTTGTGCTTTAACAGTTTCATCAAGAAAATGAATCTCATTTTGGCCTCCATACTTGCTCATAGTGGTGAAGATTTATTTTGCCATTAGCTGAGCATGCATTTGAAGTGCTATGTTAAGCTGTAATTATGTCTGTTTCTAGATTGCTGATTGTCTATCTTATTTGTATCATTCAATTTAATAAGTTAGTGGGGAACACCTGCTGTATACAAATGTGACTCCCAGAGAGCTGGCTAAGATAAGTTGAGATTTAAAATCATGAGGGGATGTTCAGATTCCCTCAATGTGACTCTGACCATATGGAACAAAACATCAATGTTGAGATATTATTTTCTTGTTTCAGGAGTGCATATTAAAAAGTTTAATCTACCTTTAAATGAAAGACTGTATCTCTTGTATCTTCTCTTTCTTCTCCCTGTGGCTGAATACATGCTCTGAGGACCCAGGTTGGTTCCCCTGCACTGCAAAAACAAAAGGATTTGACAATCCACCCCAGAAGAAACTCTGCCATCGGCCACTGAAAACCCTATGAGTGTCGCTATGAGTCAGACCCACCACAAGGGCACCTAACAACAGTAGTAGACGCAAAATATAACTTAGAAATTTAACATATGATGGGTAAATAGGAAGAAAGGATTTAAGGGAAATCAAAATGAAATCTAGCCATCTAAGGAAAAAATAGGAAAGGCAAAGGAATATGACAATATGGTTGCATCTTTCTTTTCCCTTCTATTAAATATGCAGGATCTGTGTAAAGGGGTAAAAAAGCAGACCAGAAGTTAATCATGCATTCATTTATTTATATGCATATTGCATAATATATATACACATATATACACACACGTACAGCCCAGAATTCAATCATATGTTCATCTGTGTATATTCATGTGCGTATTTCATCTGTATCCCCAAAGAACAAAGCAAGATACCTAACTTTTAAAAAGGTGAACTTAAAATTTGCCATCTTTCCAGGCACTGCAAGGGAGATATCCAAGAAAAGTTTGGGAATGATGCAATGCAGAATTCCTCTTTGCATATTCATTTAGTGATTAAATACTATTCTTATACTATTTTAAAACTCATAAGGTTCTATTTAGATAACATTTCGGAAAGACTATAGCTAAGACCATGTGCATGGTATAGTGTAGGATAGTGTTTCATTCTGCTGTACATAGGGTCACTATAAGTTAGATCTGACTTGACAGCACCCAACAACATAGTTAAGATTACCAAAAATATCTGGCCTAAGTTCAGAAATTACCAAGGTGATTGAGAGAGGAAAAGACCTCATAAAAGAAAACACCTAAGAATCTCAAAGAAAACTATTGACATTGGTGGCCCAAGATAAAATATCAAAAATGACGCTATTGTATTGCTAACAACATGTTGTTGTTAGGTGCTGTCAAGATGGGTCTTAGGGTTGTTAAAAGACTGATTGCTTTGGGATTGCTTTTTTCGAAGTGGAGTGCCATATCCTTTTCCCATTTTTGCAGTTCTGGGGATCAAACCCTAGGTACTCAGACAGTGTAGAGTAGTGCTCTACCAACTGAGCTAAATCCCCACCCATTAAAGACACCAGGCCACTATAATCTGTGTGATTATGAGGGGATGGTGTGGTGAGTGGAGGAAAAGCAAAATTAATTATTTGGCCCCATGATCAGCTCAGTGTTAAAATTACTACACTAGAACATAGTGAAATTTGGATTATCATTTAATATTATCTCTGAGATTCACAGCTAAGGCTTATTGTATCTCAAGAAAATAGCAGTCCTTTATATTTTCAATTCATTATTTCTTCTGGTACCTCCATATTTCTCAGCAATATTGTTGCTGTTGTTGGGTACTGTCAATTCAGATCTGAGTAATAGCGACCCTCATAGGGTGTTCAATGGCCGATTGTTTCAGGATTGCTTTGGGAGCAGATTGCCACATCCTTCTCCTGTTTTTGCAGTACTAAGGATCAAACCTTGGTCCTCAGAAAATGCAATGCAGCACACTACCAAGTGACATATTAGCTCAGTTTCTAAGCAATATGGCACATTTTTTTCCATTAGTTTCCTGCTGCAAAAAAATGAAGATTTAGCTCTCCAAGACTATTTTCCCCATCATCCCTCATACTACCCCTGATAAAACCCTGCACTCCAAAAATAGATGTTCCTAATTTTTGGTTCTATCAGTATTTACTCTTCGTATTATTTTGACTGCATAAAAAAACCCATAGCTTATCCAGATCCTTTCCTATAAAACTATTTTTCCTGGAGTTAATAATTGATTCTCATAGTTTTCTATAAAACTATTTCTTATTCTTTCATCCAAATTATCTAATTTTACCACAAAATTCCTCTGAGTATAACCACACATATAATATCTCTCAATTCTCTTCCTTCCTTCCTTGTTTTTTTCTTTTTCTTTTTCCTTCCTCCCTTCTTTCTTTCCTTTCTTCCTTTCTTGATTTCTTTTCTTCCATCCCTTCCTTCTTTCTCCCTCCCTCTTTCTTTCTTTCTTCCTTCCTTTCTTTCTCCCTCTCTCTCTCTCTCTTTCTTTCTTTCTTTCTTTCTTTCTTTCTTTCTTTCTTTCTTTCATGTTGTTACCAAGTAGACCTGCTACATATACAGAAACTACAGTACATCATCATTTATGTTGAATTGTTGGCATCTTGTACCATGTCTTTCCTACTTTGTTTATTCTCTTCTTTGGGTAAAACTATATCTCTGGTAGCTTTTGAGAATAGATTAAAGAAAATGTAAGAGTCAAAGCATATTTGCTTGCCATCTTATTTCCAGTGAGATGCCTCAGGAATCTAATGTCATTCTCATTGCCAATTCCTAAAATATAATCTACTGTTTCTCTCTCTGATAGCATTTACAATCATTTGCTTACTTCCTATATTCTGGATTTTTATACTGATGTTTCTTGATGTAGTCTATTTTCTTTCCCTTGGAAGAATTCACAATCTTTGTGTTTTCTTCAATCTGAAGACTTGGGTCATTAGTTCTGGAACATTCTCTGAACTTTTTTCTCTTCGAACAATTTCTCCCCTCAATTTGCTCTGAAATGCTCCTGAGAAATATGGTTCCCCTCAATGGTAACTAATGAGTTTTCAAGTTATGTTGTTGTTGTTGTTGTTGTTGCTGTTGTTATTAGATTCCATTGAGTCAAGTCCGACTCATAGTGACCCTATGTACAGCACAATGAAACACTCCTGGATTCTGTACCAGGCACAGGATCTTATTTATGTTTAAGCCCATTGTTGCAGACACTGTGTCAATCCATCTGGTGGAGAGTTTTCCTTTTTTCGCTGACCTGCCACTCTCCCAAACATGATGTCTTTCTCCAGGAATTGGTGTCTCCCAACTACATGTCCAAAATATGTAAGATTCAGTCTAGCCATCCTTGCTTCCAAGTAGCACTCTTGTTGAACTTCTTCTAGGACAGATCGGTTGGTTCTTTTAGCTGTCAATGGTATATTCAATAGTCTTTTCCAGCACCATAATTCAAAAGTATCAATTCTTCTCCTGTCTCCCTTGTTCAGCTTTCACAACCATATGATGCAACTGAAAACAGCATGGCATGAGTCAGGTGCACCTTTGTCTTCAATGTGCCATCTTTACTTTTCAATACTCTAAAGAGATCTTTTGCCACAGCTTTTCCCAAAGCAATATGTCTTTTGATTTCTTGATTGCTGCTTCCATGGGTGTTGATTATAGAGCCAAGCAAAGCAAAACCATGGACAACCTCAATCTTTTCTCTATTTATTGTGAAGCTGCATACTGACCTAGTTGTAAGGATTAGAGTTAGAGATAATTCTTTATGGAGCTTTCTTATTGCCTCGGTTATCCTTCCCAAGGAGATATTCTAGAATAGTAAGGTCTGAAGACAGAAAGAAAGGAAGACTTCCGTCCAGTAGGAAACTCTATCTAAAGTCTTGTTGGACATGGATGTTGTGGAGGCAGGAAATTGACTACAGAGAATCTCATTCAAGGGTTTCCTCCTTGCTGAAGCCCCACATAGCATAACCACTGTGCCCCAACACCTCTTGCTATTAAAGAAGGAAGAAAGGAGAAAGGAAGGAAAGGAAATAGAGTAAGAAGTTGATGACTTCCAACTTGGTGTTAGATGTTTCATTGTTTCAGAACTTGTCAGTGTATTGTGGTTATAATAGGACTTATTATTTTTGTTTGTATGAGTTTCTCCTACAAAATTATAAACTCTGATATGAAAGGTAAAACATATTACTTAAGTTTATATTCCTGATGTTTAGCAGAATGTCTGTCATTTGTATGTACTGAGTAAATATTTGTTTAACAGTGACTATGGTCTGAGGTTGGCTTTAGTTTAGTTGGCAGAGTGCTGCTCCTCTCTCTCTGAGGACCCTGGTTCAATCCCTAGCACCGCAAAAACAAGAGAAGGATATGGCAATCCACTCCTGAAGCAATCCCAAAACAGTCATTGGAAACCCTATGAGAGTCGCTATTACTCAGACACGACTTGATGGCACCTAACAACAACACGATCTGACGGCTGTCCTTTCTATGCTACTACCTATTTGAGTCAGCCACAGAGGCTTCATTTGTGCCCTGTTCCCAGTCTACAGAATCAACTATAGAAGATATCATTGGGCTCTTTTTTTGACTGGGAGGCCAAACTATAATGTGTATGTTTATTTCAGAAGCAAATGCAAAGTAGAGAGTGTTCACCTGATATCACATATAGTTTGATGATTCTTGAACTAGGATGTCTCCAGTAGTCATTTTTAGATACAATAACATTCAATTGTGATTAATTTTAAAATATATAGTATATATCATGAAATGCTTATGTTAAACAGTGGTAAGTGTTACAAAACTAACCCAAAGAATAAATTTAAAATCATTTTATATCATCCTATGCACAAATATCAGAGAAAGCAATTTGGACTTTTCACAAGAATTTTCTAGAAACATTGCATGATCAGAAGTACATATGGTATCTTGCAATATTAATACAGTGATGTTTAAGCACATACATTTCAGAAATGAAAAAATCCCCATGGAAATTCACTTCATAAAATCAACACCCTGGAATGACCTACACTTCTCCAGATCCTCTATCCAAATCCTCAGCAGCTGAGCTCATTTTGAATGAAACTGCATGAAAGGGATTAGAAAAAAAATGTAACAGAAATTTGTAAAATAAGTGGTCAGTAGTTTGAAATATGATTTTAAATAAGGCAGCCTGATGAAGAAACCCATGGAAAGAGTAAGGTTACAAAGACTTCTCTGGCTTATGGGAAAACTTTTAGTCAATTCAGATGATTTAGAAAATGAGTCCAGCCTACTAAGATGCAATTTCTAATAGTCTAATGCTCCTATGTACTAATACTTTTTTTAGCCTTTAAATCATGGATATAGATTTAACTATGAACACTACAAATCAGAATTTGAGTAGGAAGTTTGGGTAGAAAAGCTTGTGAATATGAATTTTTTAAAAAAGAAATCTATCAAACCATAGGATACAGAATGGATATTCAATCTGTAATGATCATGGTCATAATAATAATTAGGAAATCTTGTGCCTTAAATATAGTTTACATATATGAAAATGATTTGGAAATGTCAGAAGAGCCTAGATTAGAAATGAGGACAGAGTTAATGTGGTGTTGAATCTAGCTAATTTATAATCTCTTTTTACAGTTAGATGATCTCATACCTTGTTGAACTATATCTTCCTTTGACATTCTAGAAATACTTACCTACTTGTTAAGCTTGAGCAAAATAAGTTAATATTATTGTACTGTCTTAAGAACAACATTGCTTTGCATTCTTTTCCCCAAAGATTTAATAAAACTATATTTCTCCTTAGTAAAAGAAATGAAACTAGAATTCAAACTCAACTTAAATGTTAATGTGGCTTAGGGATGACACAGTAATACCACTTGGCAGTTCTTAAGTTAGCCTGCTCTTTCTACACTGGATAAAAATAAAGAAAAGAAAGCATCTAAAACAGAACCACCCTATTACAACTCAAATTTGCCCATGAAAGCAGAAATTTTCTGGCCTGCATCTATGCGTTTTTTCCACTTTCCGTAGTCTTCCACACGATAATGACTTATGCATGGAATTCAGAGACTTTATATTTTCTTTTGAGAGCTCAGTGAACGCCAACATGGAAAATGTGAATGCTGACCATTTTCAAAGATGGCCACAGACCTCTGAGGGAAACAAATAGTATCCAGAAAGATATTTGGTCAGGCTGGATACCTAAATTCGAGTACATTCCTTAACTTCAACAGCCCATATAGGGTGGGAATATTTACCTTTCAGGCATGTGCTTAGTCAGAATAGTTTGAGACTTTTGGTGGGGCATCACTAGACTGAAATGAAACCAGCACAATAGTTCATCTGGCTTATGGCTGAAATGTATAAGCCCATCTATGTTGTGTGGTGGCAATTCTTATGCAGAGTAAATATGACAAATGTCTGCCCTTTGAATGAGATTTTTCATTTACAGTTCAGAAATTTGGTTTCATCATGGAATGACATTTGGGTTAATCAAGTTAATAAGGTTGAGTCTTCATTGTTACAACTTGTTTCCTCTACTTAAAGATTTGAACAATTCAGAATGAAAGGATGAATACCTCGAAAGTATTTGTCTTACACATGATTTTCTCATTTACTTAATTTTTAGGACCAAATTCTAATAGAAATATATAAACTGGCATCTTTAGAAACTAAACAGAATGAGGCTTGAATTTTTGAAAACTGGTCCTAATTGTCTCATCACGACTTCTTTTTGACTCACTTGAATTTCCCACATGAGGGTTTTAGTGTTTATACATAGTAGAGGTATGTGGGAAGAAGGACTGAAGATACATCTCATAATTCCATGGAGACAATGAACTTTATTGGCTATCTGAGCCTGGGCCTTAGAACCAGGACATAGTGACAACCAATACTAGTCTGCTAGCTAAGAATAGCAGTAATAGGACACACGAACAGATGTAGCTATCCTAAGGCATTATAAATGGTATGTTATGCTTTCTTATCCATGAATCGTTTGTTAATATGAGCAAAACTGGAGTATTCATGTTTCCTAGTCACTCCCAGGAGTAAATGCATCCTGGTCATTTGGGATTGGTGTTAGCTCTTGCACACACTAATATATTACACATGCTTTCTCTGTAGCTCAAGTTTTGCATGAACAGTTCCCTGGTGGCCTTTGCTGCAATTTAAACCAAACAGTGAAGAGATTCCATTAACAACTTGTGTTCACAAAAGTAAATCGAGAAAGCATGCAAACTAGAGCAACAAATTTCTTCTGGTGATTTTTATTAGGTATTACAATCCAAACATTTTCTTAATGGAGTTTCAGATGCTTGATATTTATATCCTTATTCATTAACAAACTAGCCCAGCTGCTTTTAAAAATATTGCTGATAATTTTTGACCAGATATCAAATGTAAATGTAAATGTAAAATTTTCTTGTAATATTAGGCTGCTTCTTAAAGAACTAGCACTGTTAAAGCTGTTAAGCAGAAGTTTTATAAAGTCTCTTGCCTCTGCCTTCAGAGCACAGATGAGACGCTCTCTTTCCCAAGATATAATCTGATTTCAGAAATGTATTCATAACTGTATTTTTTTTCCATTTTTTTTATAGGTGGTGAAATGACAGAATGCACTCTCTTCTTGGACTTATGAATTTGAAATCGTCTTTCATCAAGTTCCATCTCCTGTAATCTCCTATGGAATATATCTCTTTGTCTGTTGTTAAACTACGATGACATGTCTGTAGCTATCAGAAAGAGAAGCTGGGAAGAGCATGTGACTCAGTGGACAGGACAGCCTTTTAATTCTGATGATCATAACACAGCATGTCATCATGGACTCGTAGCAGACAGCTTGCAGGCAAGTATGGAAAAAGATGCAACTCTAAATGTGGACTGCCAAGAGAAGTCTATTTCACTACCAGACTGCTGTCAGGGATCAGAGCTGAGAGATTTTCCTGGGAAGCCAATGGGTCATGTTTCAAAGGAGGTGGATGAAAATGACAGCCATGAAGGTGAAGATCAGCTTCTTTCTCTGGAGGCCAGCACGGAAACACTAGTACATATTTCTGATGAGGATTCTGATTCCGATCTATACCTTCCAGATGATAAACAGATTTTATCTACCCAAGGGCACAAAATAACAGGTCATGATTGCATAGAAGGAGCAGGCTCCTTAGTGAAGACACTCCCCATCCCAGAAAGGAGTCAAGATTCTTACAATTCGTGGGGAATGGCTGAGGAAGAGGACTTAGCACCTGAAGAAGAAAACAGGGAGAGAAAAGTCGCTGGTTCACTAAGTAAAAGCCTGGAGCTTTCTAATGATATAAGTGTAAGCGAAATAAAACACGCACCCCAACTCAATACATTTGATTCTTTGAATGTGAAAGATATCACGCCAGAGACACAATTGCTCAATTCTGCCGTAATTGCTCAACAACGAAGGAAACCTGACTTCCCTAAAGATGAACAGGAAAGAAACAGCCACCATGGAGTACAAGATGAGCTCTTGGCTGTTCCTGGCACAGACCAAGGGCAGCCATTATTTAAAGCAGATTTGGGAAGTGGCCTTCTGCAGCCTCCTTCCTGCCCCGGTGGAATGTCAGCTGAAAATGGCCTGGAGAAGAGCGTTTTCTCAGAGTATCAAAACAACAGGCCTTCAGGGGTCAGTGCAGAAGACAGCATGCAGTGTTTACACTTCAAGGGCTCACTGACCACCCAGGAGCCCCTGGATAGTCAAGTCAGACTGCGCAAGAAAAAGGTAAGACCCAGGCACAGATCATCTGGCCTATGAAATTTTGTAAATGTCCTTATTTTCGTCACTATTTTGCCTGGATTCAAAAGATATATAGGTTCCTGTAGTGCAGCTGCCTAATTTAAAACCTATCCACCTAGTGAGACCATCACGGTATATAAAAAATTGAAATACAATACTTTCTGTTTTACTGTAACGTATATAATAGTTTATGAACATTTTGGAATTATGTTGAAGACAAGACTTGCATCCCTTTCTTTAGTTGTAATTGAGCAACTACCAGATAGCTTGTAATTTTGTAGTTCAAGGCTTTGTGAAGGGTGATCTCTAACTTTTAGCAAGAGTCATGATGTATTTATTTATTTTTTGCAGTACTTGGGAGTGGAACTCAGGACTTTGTATGTGCTTTGCAAGTGCTCTACCACTGAGCTGCACCCTCAACTCATTAGTTATTTTGTATTTTGAATAAGAGTCTTACTAAATTACACAGGCTGCCTCTGGCCTCAAACTTGCAATCCTCCTGCCTCTGCCTTCCCAGTCACTGAGATTACACAAATGCATCACCATGCCCAGCAAAGTCAAGATATTTTTTATTTTATATTTTTATTTGGGCTTGTTTCTTGTTCCTTTCAAAAAGCATATTGTATCATAATAAAAGTGGTATACGTCACATATTAAAAGTATGTGGTAAGAGTACCACCTACCCCCAAATGTGCTGATACTATTTTGAATGATACTCTGGCTCATTCACCATTGATAGATATATCTCCTGACCTCTGTTTCTTGCTACAACTTTTCTTTAACACTTGACCAAAAAAGGGACAATAACTGAAGCTAATTTTTCCTGCCAAGTTCCCTTTAACTAATCCTGGAGATACTAGGCCCCTGAGGAAGCTTCCAAGTAAGAGGAACAAGCATGGGGGTAGCCTGACATCAATTTACCTATTATATGAATTCCCCAGAATTTTTCAGACTATGTAGTGCTCTATAAAACTGATATAAATCCAAGTACAAATTCTTCTCCTATACATCCCATATGGCCTGCAGCCCTACCACCCTGGCATCTGATCTCATCAGATCTTAGACATCAAGGAGAGTCGGCCACGTTAGTCCTTGGATAGGAGACCACCAGAGAATACCTGGTGCTTCAGGCTTGGGAGAAAGACCCAGCAGCCCACTCCTGAAAAAATCAACCATTGAAAACCCTATGGATAGCAGAAAAGCACTGACAATAGTGTCGAGCATGGCATGGTGTCAGAGAGTATTTCATCAGTTGCACATAGGGTACTATAAGTCAGACCCCACTGGATAACATCTAACAACAACAACAACATATATCTCATGTGGTAATTAACATTGAAGAAACCCTGCAGATTGGGCACTTTGTAGGGTAATTTAAACATACTTTCTTGCCACACTTTTGGTATAATCTTAATCAATTCTACTAAATACAAAATTGCATTCTTCTGTTTAAATAGGGACTATCTACCTATGATGAAAAAAAGAGAGAAGGAAAAAAAACATCCGACTCTCTTTGTGGTAAAAAAAAAAAAAAATCTGGTTTCTATAAACTGTGGTTTTGCTAATAAACTAGATCAGTAATGTGTCATGAGTTAGTTTAAATGAAATCAAAGACTTTACAACAAAAACTGGTGTGCTCAAACTGTATGCCAACAGAGTATGCAGTGCCTCTGGCAAACTCTCTCTTCCTTACTTAAGTTGTACCAAAATGCTAATGCTTCATGAAGTTGTTATGATTGGAATGCATAGGTCACATTTTCAAAAAGTTCCATATATCCTATCAAATCTGTTTAGGGCATGTAATAATGACATAAGAAAGTATTAACTTGCCAGTGTCATAGCTCCCCTAAAATAAGACAAATCTGGCCCAATTGTCGACAGAAACATTAAACATTCACAAAACATATGCTCACCACTTGGACATTTATATCAATACTAGGAATGCTGGAAAGAATTTAGCCTTGGGCATGTCACTATAGCATGGTCGCATTTTGAGAGCTGTCATTATATCTAATTTACAAGTTCCAACTTATATATTCTATTTTGAATATTTTGTCTTTTTAAACTGTGGAATTGTCTTGTAGAATATTTACTTTGACTCTACAACCCATTTGGATGCATTGGACTGGACAGATTAAACATACTATAGAAAAGTATGTTATAGGAGAGGTCATTAGAACTAAAATCTGCGAAGATTTTTGTTTCATTCATCATTAAATGAATTTTAAAATACTTTTGAGTTAGCAATTAGCCATTTTAAAATTTTACCAAAAGATAATGGAAGATATTCATTAAAAACGATGTATAGAGATGTTCTTCACTATATTGTATGTTACTGAAAACAAAAAGAAAGCTTAAATTCAATCAATGAGTATATAATTAATATTATCATAAGGAATGCTATGCAACAATTAAAAAGATGGTCCTAATTTTCAAAGATGCTCATAATATAGTAAATTTGAAAAAAATACATGACAAACCAGTATGTATAGAATATCCAAACATATGAAAAATAGATATGTATATATATTGTTGTTGTTAGGTACCATCAAGTTGATGTCTAATTCATAGCAACCATCTAATTCATAACAACAGGCAAAACAATATTGTTAGAGCTTCTCTGCTATTCATAGGGTTTTCAATGGCTGATTGTTTTTTTAGAGAGGGTTGCCAGGTGCTTCTCCCAAGCCTACAGGACTTGGTATTCCCAGGTAGTCTCCCATCCAGGCTTGACCCTCCTTAGCTTCCAAGATCTGATAGGATCAGATGCCACAGTGGTACAACTGCAGGCATATGTACTTATAGCAATTGATAAAATTATAGACAGAAGAATAAGCCATTCTCTATACTTGAATAACAATGTGGAAAATCTTTCCTAAATACGTACAAAATTAACATTCGTTACCTAGAATGATTGAGAAAAAAGGGGTAGAAGGAAAAAATTTTCTCTTTTCAACCTGTATAACTTATAAATGGTGATAGAATTATGTATATAAATGCAAAATGTATATAATGAAGTATAAAAATAAAATAATATTGGAAATATAGCCATTTGAAGCATTTGCTATATGCATAAAATGTTTTATCTATATAATAATATTACTACTTTTATGAAGCAAAAGAAAATATTTGTATTTTTTTTTTCAAATTGCCAACAAAAGTTCCTATCAAAACCTTGATTTCTGATGTCAGTGCAACTAGTTTAAAAGATACGAACCTTTTTCAGGGACACATTTTTATGTTGGAGGGCATTAGGTACCAGATACTGGAATTTGCCTAACTGTCCAACCATGGAGATAGATATGAAATGAGAACTTAGAAAAGTGAAACAAGACAAAGCTAATATAATTTTAATTAGAGAACATTAGTTAGCTCACTGGGCTGCGATTTAGCTCAGTTGGTAGAGCGCTGCACTGCAGTCTCTGAGGTCCCGAGTTCGATTCCCAGCACCGCAAAAATGGGAGAAGGACCTGGCATTCCACTCCCAAGGCAATCCCGAAACAGTCAGCCATTGAAAATCCTATGAGGGTCGCTATGAGTCAGATACCGACTCAACAGCACCTAACAACAACAACAACAACAACAACAACAAGTTAGCTCACTAACTGATGGTCATGTAAGTGAACTAAAATCTTCATTGAATTTCTGAGTATGGATTTTTTTTAGAAAGGAAGTTCTAAGACATAAAGAAAAACAAACAGAGCTTATAAGAATAATCCTTACTAGGTATTGAAATAGTGCTTTAAAGATAGCATTGCATGTTAGATACCCATTACCATTCCATAAAACCCCTACATTTCACAGGCACTCATTGTTTTGCATGACGTCTTGTCTTTTTTCTTAGTGTCCAATAATATCTCTAGGATAGCCACACATGTTTATTAGGAGTCTCAATTAGAGAAGACCACATCTTTAGTATATCTAAGCATTCACCCTTTGAGCTAATAATTCCCTTAAATATGATGAAATAGATTATGATATTGAAGCCACTAAAATCAAAAGGAAAGAAGATGGATCAAGAGCAGACATTAGTGAATGAGCCATAAGGTCCTGTGGTGGATGACAAGCACTCATATAGCTTTGGCTGCGTCCCTGGGGAGAGACAGCTGGTTACAAGCAATTCCCAGAGACAAATTCCAAAGATGTCTGGAGGAGGAAGACAGTCTAAGAAGTGGTCTCTTTAAACCAACAGATGCGAGGGTGGAAAATATGGAGGGAAACACTGAGGTTAGACTTCTTTTTTCCTTTAAAGAACTAATGTATTTGTCATTGATGGTGGTTTGCTAATTAAAGAGAGCCCAAATTTCAGTCTTCTGTAAAGACTATTTAAATATTCTCCACATTTTTGAATAACCATAATTATATAAATGTATGAATGTAGTTTTATTTGCTCACATAAAACAAGAACTAAACAATATCACAAAGCAAAATAAACCCCAAAACATATTGCAAAAATAATACATACTTTGAGAAGACACCTAATTCCACATTCCAGTAAAAACCCTACATTCCAATAATGAGCTAAACTAATTTTAGGATATTATTTGATTACCCTGTGTTAGTGAGGCTGTAAACCTGATTACTATGACTAAAAGCAGCGTAACAGTGGCTTCAACAACCTATTTCTGTCTCACATGCATATAATAGTTGTGTATAAGCAGTCCTGGACCAGTATGTGGACTCTGTTTTCAGAGCCCCACGTCCCTTTTATCTAACTGCTTTCCTCATCATAATCAGAGTGACAGGGTTCAGGGGTGACCACATCCCTGTGTATACTCAGGTACCAGGAGATACCTTTTTTCTCTCAGATTTCATGGGCCGTACCTTGGTTACATAGCCACACCCAGCCATCAGGGTTCTGAGAATTGGAGTCTGCTTCAAGGACAAGTATATGTCTGCTAAAAATTCTACTACCATGAAAGAACAGAATATTTATATTGAGATATAACTTACAAACATATCAAGGAATAATACCTCACATAAATATATTCCAATATATCATGGCATGGTGTGAAAGAAATAACCAGCTTACATGTATGTTCTATAATATTGTGTTCAAATACTTGGTACTTTAAATACTTGGTACTTTAATTTCACACTACAGTATACCTTTCCATGTTAGGAAATTATATATTAAACTGATATTAATCAAATACTATGCACTTTATTATAGAAAAAACATCCAGGAGCAAAATATTATGCTACATATACTGTATTTTAAGTGCCTGGTAAGTATACTTTATTAATTAGCTAAGTTTGATAAAAATAAAATTTTTCTTCTTACTCTGTGTTCCTAACAACAACAAGAACAACTCTGTGTTTAAAATATTTATATAATGTGTATATGGAAACCTTGTAACAAGGGAAGTATAACATTGAACAATAGATGATGTAAAGACAGTAATAAATGATGCAAAACAGGGACTGGACTACAGTAGGAGACTGGCTGGAAGAATACAAAAGAGAAGGGAAAGTTGGTTAAGCAATAAAAAAAAAAAATGATGGTTAAGATAAGACCCAAGCTAATGTCATAAAATATGTTGGATGAAAGCAAGGACTAGGGAAAAAAATTAAAGTATATGAATATGTCTTATATCAGTTGATAAAGGGAAAGAGACTGAAGAATAACAATGTGACTTTACAATATAGTCACACAAGCTTTAAAGACACAAGTGTGTTGAGCAGATTGCATTTAAAGACACAAGTCTGTTGAACAGATTGCATTTCCTAAACTCTCTTGCACTTAAACTTTTTTCCTAGGCCAGGGCTTAGAGTTGGCAATGAAAAGTTGTTGCTTCAGTGGATTTGGGGGGTATAGATGGGCAACATGTAGCCAGTAGCTTTGTAAGTAGCTTATTTTGCACTTTGTTGTTGTTATGTGTCATGGAGTTGGTGTCTGACCCATGGCCACCCTAAGTACAGCAGATGAAACAGTATTGTCATGCTTCTCTGTTATTCATAGGGTTTTCAATGGCTGATTGATTTTTTGGGAGTGGAGTGCCCAGCCTTCTCCCAAGCCTACAGCACCTGGTGTTCCCATCCAAATACTAACCAGGTCCAACCCTGCTTAGCTTCCAAGATCTGACGGGATTGGAAGCCACAGTGATATGGCTGCGGGCTGTATTTTGTTAGGCTATGCAAAACTATCTAATGGTTTTGTCCTATTTAAACTTTTTTCTTTTTTTTCTTTCTTTTTTTTTTTTTTTTTTTTTTTTTTTTTTTTTTTTTTTTTTTTTTTTTTTTTTGACTTGTGACCCAGAAAGCTAAAAATTTGAAGTTATTGGGTCTTAAATATTTTGCCTCATCACAAACACTTTCCTTTTAAAACTGACTAGAAATAAAATGCCCAGAAATGCAAAAAAAAAAAAAAAAACATTTAATTATATGATAAAAGAAAAGACTAGATGTAGTGTTTGGTGAAATCCATTAATAATAAAGATTGAACACCTGCAATATCCCCAGCCATGTTCTATGTACTTGGTACACCATCATGAGCCAGGCAGTAGAGGCCCTTATGTTTGGAAGTGTCTCCTTGTTTAACTCTCTCTGGAGTTCTTGAATAAGTTTTCTGTTTGACCAACATGTGAAGTTGGCACTGAAAGAAGGGGAGAATAGTGAGAAAGAGAAAGAGGGAGAGGGACAGAAGAAGGAGGAGGAGAAACAAAAGAGAGAGAGACAGACAGACAGACAAAAAGAGTAAGAGACAGGATAGGCTGTCTCTCGGCTGTCTAGGCTGTCTAGGATAGGCTGAAACAGGATGCCAAAGGAAGTACTAGTCATTTGCAAGCAAAAATAAATTTAAGTCCTTGACAAAAAGTGGATTTGTAGCAGACTGAAGTCAGATTCTATTTCAACATGATCACGAGCAGAAGTTTAACAAAGAGGCAAGTAACCTGAACTTGATTCCAATGATTATAGAGCAGATAGAGGTTTATAACTGCTGTCATTTTGCATCAGGTAGCTGGATGACAAGAGCCAGCCCTCATGGGCTAGATCTCTGCCAAGTTAAAGGTATGCTGACAAAATTATATTTCAAGATTGGCAAATGGTTTCTCTTTAGGGAGAACTTTACCCAATGTCCTCTCCCAAGTTAGTTGCTTCATTCTCTCTACACCCATAGATGAATTATTCCTAATGTAATGTACACATTTCTATTATAATTTCTATGTATTCTGTATACCAGATAACAAATTCACTGAAATTCATTTAATTCCACCATTGCTAACTAAAACAAAAGCTTATGATGACAGTTACTCCATCTCGTGTCTATAACATCCAGCCTACTATGTGGAACCTGCTCGTCATGGCTTAAATCAATGAATGTCCTTACCATAATAAAGGATTTATTTTTCAGAAAACAATATCAGATGTCAAGAGCCCAAGTTATAAAGGTGCTGAAAAAAATTAAGTCATACAACCAAAATAATTGACCAAAGATACCATACTTTATTTTTTGAAAAAAATAGAAATTTTAATTAATATGTATTAAAAATCATATGCAATTATGGGTTATATTCTCATTGATATTTTTCCTTTCCCTTATTTTTTCCATGTGTTCAAATAGTTGCATCATATATTTTGAGATTTTCCTCTCTCTCTTTATCCATCTACATTATTACCCTTGCCTTTCTCCCTTCCCCAACCTCCACTCCCATCCACTAATCCCTGCTCCCCTTCTTTCTGATCTGCTTATATTTTCCCTTATTAGATAGGTATGATTATTCATTTTTATATATCTAAATATGTGTACTTTATTTTTCTTTGTTAGATTTAGCTCCCACATATGAGTTAGAACATATGACATTTCTCTTTTGGGGGCTGGGTTATTTTGTTTAAAATTATGTTTTCCAACTCCATCCATTTTGCTGCAAATGACATAATTTCATTCTTCTTTATTGCTGAATAATATTCCATCGTGTATATATACCACAATTATTCAGTCCACTCCTCTATTGATGGACATCTTGGTTGATTCCATACCCTTGTGGATATCCCATACTTTTTATACCATAATTTACTCTTCTTTTTCCCTGCTAATTCTACACTTAAAACATTGCACAAGGGAAGAAGAGGGAAAAAGGAATCATGGAAAATCTGAATCTCTGAGTCAACCTTCAAGTTGAAGATTATTATTACCCTTTGTCACAAAACAACTAATTAATTAGAACTAATTATTTATATAAAATCTATGAGATGTAAACATTATTTAGAATATATGCACCTGCCTATACAGAGTGAGCAAGGATGGATGTAGAAAAGGAAAATGTTAGGGTATATATTCACATTTATTTTAGCCTTCAACTTTATATATACTTTATGATATATATGACATATTAGCACAGAAGAGCATTGAAATAGTTTATAAAGAATTAAAATACACCTACCAGAAGAATGCACAAAAAAAATGTTAAGAAGACTTTCATCTAGAAGTTCTATAGAGTTTCTGTTTAACATTACGTTGAGGAAGTTGAGGATGGAGTGGTAGAGAAATGCTGAGAATAATAGAATAAGAGATTGAAAGAAAATTAAACAAGGAGATTTGTTTAGAGAGTGTCAGACAATAGTAAATTTCTGTTTAATTTCTCTTATGCATATCACATCAAGTTGGAAGGTTTTCTGCCAGGTGCCCTGAAGACAAATGTGTATGTGTGCATGTGTGTGTTCATTCAGTCTACAATCAACATCCACAGAATCAGCAGTCAAGAAATAAAAAGACACATTGCACTGGAAAAAACTGTTGCAAAAGACCTCTTTAAAGCGTTTTAAAGTAAAGATGTCACATTGAAGATGAAGGGGTGCCTGTCTCAAGTCATCATATTTTCTGTCACATCAATTGGCATGAAAGCTGGACATTGAATAAAAGAGACAGGAGAAGAATTCATGCTTTTGAATTATGATGCTGGAGACAAATATTGAATATACCATGGACTGCCAAAGAACCAACAGATCTGTCATAGAAGAAATGCAAGCAGAGTGCTCCTTGGAAGAAAGGATGGCTAGACGCATCTGAAGTACTTTGGACATGTTGTCAAGAGGGACCAGTCCCTAGAGAAGGACATAATGTTTGGAAGAGTAAGTGGCAGGTCAACGAAAAATAGAAAGGCCCTCAACTACATGGATTGACACAGTGACCACAACAAAAGTTGATGCATAAGAAAGATCATGTGCCTGGCACAGAATCAGGGAATGTTTTGTTCTGTTGTACATAGGGCCACTATGAGTAGGATCCAACTCAATGGCACCTAACAACAACATATTCATTAATATGCACCTGAATAAAAAAACTATATCTGAATGTTTTCTGTTCCAGGTATTATTGAAAAAAAATAGTTAATGATGGGCCTCTAATCCAATCAGTGACTTGGACCAAAATTGCAAATTTACATTAGTTATTAACAGATTTGTCAATAAGTTCACATTAACTCAACATCAGCTTTTATTGGAGCAAGTATTAAAACACTTTTATGATGTTATTTTAAATAATGTATGATACTTCAGAGCCAATTCCACATTACACGCTATGGTAATAGTGAAACTGATTTAGTTTCTTCCTGATGGATTTCTGTTACTATAAACTAAGACCAATTTATTAATCTTTTAATACCAACAAAACCATCATGGCTATTGGCTACATCCCTGGAAGATATGCCAATATCCACAAAAGTTGGAATAACTTGCATAAGCTGCGTAACGGAGCCTTGCCCTTGTTATCTGGGCACCAGACACAATGGTGCCAATAGGATCTGTTCACTTTCTGGCTCATGTTCCTAGAAATAACACACTTATCCTTCACTGCCAACAAGATCTCTATTCCACGGATAATTTTCTAACTGTAAAGAAAATTTTAGTGCTATTTTAGAGATAACCTCAGAATTTTCTAAGAAATCTAAGCAAATAGGAAAGTATACTTTTACTGCTTTTTTCAGTTCTATTTCTGCATTGGTCTGGAAATAAAACTAGTGATTAATGAACCTCTTTAATTTTTAGCCAGTGAAACTTCAAAAGGTTTAACTACTCTTTATGTACATTAAAAATTAACCCACAGGTTTAAAAAAATGTTGAAATAGCATTACTATTTGGCCTAGAAAATGAATAGCTTGGTCTGAGCTTGATTTTCTTGCCAAGAGAGTAAGCTGTGATGAGGGGAAGGAGTCCAATCTAAATTAAGGAATGTTATTCAACCTTTGTGAGTCACACAGTGTCTGAAAAATGGACACAATAGTCTCTATTTCACAAGACTGTTATGAAGATGAAATGAGATCCAAAATGTCATTAATATCTACATAGTACAAAACTAGAATAATCTAAGCTTTTCAACCAAACTTTGAAGTGAGAACCTGACAGTCAAATTAACTGAATAATTTCAAAATTATTATATCTGAGAATAAGTCAAATTCAACTGGAATTTATTTTCACTGCATAGGTAGCCAGCAAGTGCACATCTTCTTCAGTTGGACATTTCTGCAGTGCTGCATGGTCCATAGGAAGCTTCCTCACTAAAGCATATGCATGGAACAGAGAAATTAAACCAATGGGCTCTGATATCATGCTGTCTGGGTTTCAACCCTTGTCTCTCACTTTTGACTTTATGACTTTGTACATTGCTTAATCCTTCTGTGTCTCAGTTTGCTCATATTTGTAATGTGATTCTTCTATTTGCTGTTAAGATTAGATCTGTTATTACATTAGATGTGCCATTATAATAAATGTGCTATTTTATTAGATGTGTTATTATATAATATATTGTTATATAACAAATATAATAATGCACTGAACAGACACATAGTAAACATCATATCATTATAGCCATTTTTAAAAGTAAGAGTAATTTTTTTGTTGTTTTACTAAATTGCTCTATCTGGGAATAATTGTGGGGAAAGGCAAAATTTGAGAGTGAAAGTACATCCAGCCATGTGGACACCTTAGCTGTCTAACTTTATCATTGTATGGTATATTGTTGTTATTAGGTGCTGTCAAGTTGGTGTCCGACTAATAGGGACCTTATGTACAACAGGCAAAACACTATTTTCAGTGCCTCTCTGCTATTCATAGGGTTTTTAATGGCTGATTATTTTGGGGGAGTGGGTTGCTGGATCCTTCTCCCAAGCCTAAAGCACCTGCTATTCCCAGGGGGTCTCCCATCCAAGTATTAATTAGGTCCAACTCTGCTTAGCTTCCAAGATCTGATGGGATCAGATGCCACAGTGGTATGGCTGTAGGCATTATATAGTATACTATATAATAAATACCTGCAGCTGTAGCCCTGTGGCATCCGATCCCATCAGGTCTCGGAAGCTAAGCAGGGTTGGGCCTGGTTAGTACCTGGATGGGAGACCACCTGGGAACACCAGAAGCTGTAGGCTTGGAAGAAGGACCTGGCAACCCCCTCCCAAAAATCAATCTGCCATTGAAAACCCTATGAACAGCAGAGAAGCACTGACAATAGTGTTTCCCCTATTGTACAGAGGGTCGCTATGTCGGATCCCGACTCGACGGCACCTAACAACAACAACAACATATAATAAATATGCATATATTAACCAATATATATTTATTAATTACCCTCTCTTTTCCATGAACTTTACTACTTATGTTATACAATCTAAAAAAAAAGACTCAAACATATATCCTAACCTAAATGAACCTATGTCTTAGTAAAGATACTGTAACACACAAATTATTGTTGTTTTTAGATGCTATCGAGTGTGTTCTGACTCATAGCAATCCTATATACAACAGAATGAAACACTGTCATACACTATTCCATCCTGGGCATTATTGTCAGTGCTTCTCTGCTAATCATAAGGTTTTTGATGGCTGTTTCAGGAGTGGGTTGCCAAGTCCTTCTCCCAAGCTTACAGTACCTAGTATTCCCAGGCACTCTCCCATCCAGGGACTAACCAAGCGCAACATTGTTTAGCTCCTGAGATCAGACAAGATTGAATGCCAGGGTAGTATAGCTGTTGCCAGCACACAACTAACTTTAATATTAAACTAACTAAAGTTAAACTAACTTTAGTAATCAATAGCAAACAGTATTAGAACCTAATGCAATATTAAATTTTTAAGTTACAGTACAGTAACATCTGGGTTTAAACTAATTCAAGGTTGTTGTTAGGTGCCGTCAAGTCAGTATCTGACTCATAGCAACCCTCATAGGGTTTTCAATGGCTGACTGTTTCGGGATTGCCTTGGGAGTGGATTGCCAGGCCCTTCTCCCATTTTTGCCATGCTGGGCATTGAACTTGGGATCTTAGAGACTGCAGCGCAGTGCTCTACCAACTGAGCTAAATCCCAGCCTAATTCAAGGTAGAAAGCATTAACATCTCTGGTGGTAGGTTAGGAAAAAGACCCATTCACATGGGGAGGTCAAATAAGGCTTCTCTCCTGTGGTGCTTAAGCTTAGCTCTGGAAGATGCACTTTGGATTTTGCATGTGTGAGAATGAGGGAAAAGAATCTCTCTAGGCTAGTTAATTGTTCTTGAGAAATTTTGATTTTTTTAAAATACACAAACTTAAATCTTAAGAAGTAAATAAAATATGCAAACACTTCAGAAAATCCATTATGTAAATGGATGCTTTTAAATGCTAAAGGTATTTTTTTTAAGCAAACTATTTCATGGTGTAATGAAAATCAGAAGAGGAGAATGATGATGTGATACTCAATACATCATACCTTAGATTAGGCAAAGCATCTTTGTCTTTTCAAATTTAGATTTTTTATTAGCTAACTTTGGAGCTCACCTTATTTTTAAAAATATCTAGATTTCAGCAGACTCATGAGTCCTGAAAAGGATGAGGCTTTTCAGACAAGGCAATTTCTTCCCTAGCTAGTGTTTGATAAATAAGCAGAAAAGTGTATTGAAAATCATGAAAATTCGCTTGATGATTAAAACATTACCAGAAGATATAGAAACAAAATGGTTCAACTACAAAATAATGAGACTTTGAGGTAGCATTCCTACTAACTCTCAATAACTTCTTTGATATGTAAGAGTTATATGTGGGAAGTTATGAATTATTTGGATTCTATATTATGGATGCTTGCATAAAGGTGATTTCACAGTACAACAGACTATATTCATGAGAAGTAAAAAGCGGAGAGACTAATTCTTGGTTTACTAAATGGCGTCCTGATTATGATGTCTCACATCCCACTTACCTATTGGCCAAAGGCATAATTGGAAATTTCTTTAGAGTCACTTGGAAGAGGTACCCAAAGATATTTTAGTAACAGTGGAAGAGACAGGAAATGTACTTTACAAATATCTGATGAAAGGTAAAATTTCAATTTTCATCTTTGTATAAATGAAGAAATTATTAAATTGCAAGAATAAAACATGGGAACCAAGGGGCTCTATAAGTGATGTGAATCTCTGATGAATGACCGTGTTCAAAGGACAGTAACCAGTGACCACATTCTTCATCTTTTTAAGCAAACATTGAGTGGGAAGATATAGGTGTTGAAACTCGGTGTGCTGCATAACAGCATTAGTTTTCAGCATTATTATTTAAAGTTTACTGAAACTAAATGTCAGTTTATGCCACCAAGATCACTTATGAATTTCTAAACTTTTTCATAAGAGAAATGTATAAAACCCAAATCTTGCAGAAGGAATATCAAGAATGAATAAATTTACTAACAAAAATACTATTTTTAAAAATTTATGTTTGATATCTGCAATAAGTAAGCACAGTCTGAGATTCCGCATTTGACTCCTTGCAAAAATACAGTCTTTTTTGAAACAGGGTAGAGGAAGTGACAAAACCCAAGAATGAAGTGGTCATTAACACAGGGGCAGCATTAGCAAGTGGGCTCATTGTTGTCTGCTCCCACATATTTCCAAAGGAGGTACAAAAGCAAACCAGAAACAAGCTCACGTTTGAGAGGCTGTGGACTGTTTCCCTGAGCTCACCCACAAAGGCACTGGAACATGGGAGACAGTGAATGTGGCCCACCAGTACCTGCCACTAGAAATGGATAACCTAGCTCTTGTGTACAGAATAATTATTTCTCACAATATGTGAGATGGGACTTTAATGTCCCTTTCATTTCTTAATAACAGTTTTGCACTTTGTCTGCATTTTGTTGTAAAAGGATAAAGTGATATTTGATATTCTGTGTCATGTTCATTTACACAACAAGCAAGAAATTGCTTATTTGCCTAGGCCATTGCAGGCAGTATCCTATGAACGGAGATAAGATGAAAAAGAATTTGCTTTTCATTGATTCATGGATGTTCCAAATGGAGGAAACTTTAAAAACCCTTGCATTTCACTTTAACTGCAATAATGTGTGTGTATTGACAAGGCCAAGAGCTGTAATTTAGAAAGTTAATCGTGGAATGTCCTGTTACCAATGCAAAGTTGCTGCCCCACAGAGAAGATGCTGAGTTGCATATTATTATAGAAAAGCTATAATTTAAAAGTAATCAGAAAGAATTGGCCAACATCAAAATGTAACACAAACCTAATATTAAGGTTTTTTTAAGCGATGAAAGGAAATGTTTTATCCTTCTATTTCAGATATTTGTCCACTTTGTGTGCAGGGAAGAAAAAAAGCACCTTGAGAATTTAACTACCATTTCAGGTACATGCTGGTGAAAATATAAAATTAATTTTTAAAAACTGAAAATGGACTCTAAAACGATGTTTGTTTTCCTCAGCTTCTCCTGGTTTCTAGTTTTATGATATAAAGTCACTCTCTTCACTGAAACATGACTTTCCATCCAATTCAACCATTCTGTACTTTTCCCCTGCGATCAACATAGACTTTTATCATAAATATTATCTCTGTCCACTTAGGAGTTACAGAGTGCTTTCTCTCAGATGTCCACAGTGTTTGGATTGAGGCATGATAAATTTTAAACAAGCTGAAAAGTATTTCAAACAAGGTCCACTCTGTGAGCAATCATTAATGAGGCAAACGAGAAAGGAAGTTAGCTAGCAGATTTCAGTATCATTATCATGCAAATCTCTCTTGTATACATGTCAATGATCTCATAAAGCACAAAATTTTTATACTTAAAATTTGGTCTAGACTGGAAATAAAACACTTGCTAAGTGCTATATGAGTCTGTCTCTGGTAACATAAAAGAGAAATGAATCTACTTTAACATTCAATACCTTATAATTATTGTGATCCTAATTGTCCACCAAGACAATTTATTTTCTGATACAGAATAAATGGGTTTTCACTGGACTGCTTACATGTAGTCAGTTGTTTATGATCAGATATGCTCTGGAGATGTTAACTGATAAGTCACTACACTGATAGAGTGTCATTCATATAAATTGCTGCCTAGTATTTGAGCCTTCAAGTTTTCCTTCTACAGACAGTACCGGACTGCACACATTGACACAGCAAAATTTAGTGTATATAAAGTCATTTGAAGTTGGGGACAGTGGAGTGGGGGCTATATAAAAATCAAGTAGAATTACAGGCTCACAGAAAGAGCATTTTTATGCAACTATCAGCCATTGAAAACCTTATGAGGTTCGCTATTAGTTGGACCTGACTCAACAGCACCTAACAACAACAACAACATCTGTTATCAAGCTACATTGAAGTCATTTTCAGGTCGAAAGAACAAAACCATACATTGTGAAAATGGCCACACTTTGGTTTCTTTTACAACATGGGGACTTGGAGAAGAAAAATAAAAGCTAGTCTCTGTGAAGGAGAAAATATGTGGTAGAAGTATGTTAGTAGAACCCAGGGACCCTTGCTATTGAAAAGGACTAGAAAATGGTCCACAAAACCATGTTTAAAATACCAGAGATGTACACAACCCACTTAGGGTGAATAATAACCTTGTTTAGGGATTTTTATTGTTATGCATTTCAAATCCTGAGGAGTTCTACTGGGTACAGCATTTACAAGTAATTGTTACCCTTTCAACTTATGAAGTACTTGATTCTGGAAGAATTACTAGCAATAAGTAAATAGTTTCCCCTGAGGTGGCTGGCCAGGCCACTTTGAGACTCGCAGTAATCTTTCCTCTGCACATCTATCACTGTGTATACCCTTATCATGGTTAGTGGGTACCTAGGTGAGGTGAGCAGGAGCAGATGGATTTCCTGATGTGCGCTACTGTTGGCCTTGAGGGACTGCTTCTGTTCACAGTGACACATTTACCTTCTCTCCATGCTGCTGACTTTAGACTGTTTTTCTGCACCAAATTCCACTGACACTTTGATAACACCTTTCTGCATTGTTAACCTTTTTACCCAAAGATTTTTATGAAACTTTTTGAAACCAAGGGAACTGACTATGTACATATACTCAAGAGTGAGTCCTGGGAGCTTGGGATGTAGCTCAGTGGTAGAGCGCTTGCCTAACATGCATAGGCCCAGGGTTCAATCCCCAACTACAAGAAGAAAGAAAGAAGAAAAAGAAAGGAGAGAAAGAAAGAAAGAAAGAAAGAAAGAAGTGAGGGAGGGAGGGAGGGAGGGAGGGAAGGAAGGAAGGAAGGAGAGAAAAGAAAAGAGAGAGAGAGAAAGAAAGAAAAAAGGAAGGAAGGAAAAAGGGAGGAAAGAAGGAAGGAAAAGAATGCTATCAATACTCATCAATCATGTGTACAGTTGGTCCTATCCTTTTACTTAGGAAGAATTGAAAAAGATCAAATTAACTTTGAAGTCATGCAAATTAAAGTACATCCATAGCACCAGGAAAGAAAGGAAATCAGTCCATGTGTAAAAGACTTGTTTTAAAAATCCAAAATGTTTGTGTAAGGCTGGGGGTGTAGCTCAATAATAGAACATGTGCTTAGCATGCGCAAAGCCCTGGGTTCAATCCCCACTACCAAAAATGTTTTTAAGCTTATTAAAAATAGCGATTTGATTCACATTTACTTACATGTCCATATATACTTGTGAGCTAGTCAGAGTTTCAGAAAGCTCAGTTGAAAAACTTAGAGATTTTAAATTCCTTTTCACTTTGGAAACATTATATAAAGGAACCTATAAATTAAGCTTATTTAACAATTGTTATGAAAGTACTGATAATAATGCTAAATCCCCAACATCTCTCATAGCCATTCCCTTTGGCTCTCATCATTTCCTCTGTTTCCGAAAATACCATCTTACCTGGCCTCTTTGCCTATACCCCTGATCCCCACTGATCTATTCTCCATACTGTAGCCCAGATTATCTCTACACTGTTCATGCCTGTTCCTTCCTCTCCCTTACATAGCTTCAGAATTCCAATATGCAAGATGTAGCTTTCAAAGCCTGTCACCATCCAGGTCCTGTTTACCTACATAGTCTCAGTGTTTGCTGTTCAGCATTCCACATTTTAAAGCCACACTGAACTTATTCCAGTTACCTGGCCTTATCCTTCTCTCTCTCACAGAACACCCTCAGTCCACCATCCTGCCTTTGTCTGGTTCATCTGCAGTCATTCTTCAGGTTTCACCTTAAATGTCTATTTGCAAAAACAATCTTAGTTTTAGCTTCCTCGTAGGCATCACTGAAATTCTCTGAGTGGACCTTAGCGTAACACTGATCACACTGAACTGAAATTCTGTCTTTACTTATCCATGCTATTGGGATTGTATTGGGCCCACCAAAAAGTAGGTGCGTGTCCTAACCCCTGGAACCTTCAAATGTGACCTTACTTGGAAAAAGGATCTTAGTAGATATGATTAAGTATTTAGGGTAAGATTATCCTGGATTACCCAGGTACTTTTTAAACCCAATGCCAAGTATCCTTCTAAAACACAGATAAAGAAGACTCATCCACAGAAGAGAAGCCATGTGAGATGCAGGCAGAGATTGCAGTAAGACAACCACATGCAGAGGAATGTGTGGAGGCCCCAGAAGCTACAAGAGGTGAGGAAAGATTCTCCTCTAGAGCCTTCCAACAGAATGCAGTGTTGCCAAAACACTGATTTTTGACCCCTAAAATAAAATTCCATTGTTGTATACCACTGAGTTTGTTTTAGCTGTCTCAGGAAACCAGCCCACCAACCTATACTCCAAACTATAGATTTCATTGAAAGCAAGACCCACCGAATTCATAACTTATTCATCATTCTCTGCATTGTGCCTAGCACGTCTGAGGTATGTTTTGTACTTACTAAATTTCTATAGAATGAATAAGTGAAGATAAGCGTAGCCCTTCAAGCATTACATTGTTGTTGTTAGGTGCTGTCAAGTCATGTCTGACTCATAGCCACCCTCATAGGGTTTTCAATGGCTTATTATTTTGGGATTGCCTCAGGAGTGGATTGCCATATCCTTCTCTCATTTTTGTGGTGCTAGGAATCGAATTCGGGACCTCAGAGACTGCAGAGCAATGCTCTACCAGTTGAGCTAAATCCCAGCCCCAAGCATTACCTTAGTGTATAATAATTGCTAATACAGGTTCTACTTTTCTCACTGTCTTCCCCTTCCCATTAAATCAGTTAATCATCAGCTCCAGTATGCACTTATTGTAACTTAACTGATTACATCTGTCAGAATACCCTCTTCACATAGTTGTATGTATATTTTTAAGTTCTCAGGGGCCAACATTTGGTCCATATTTTAATGAATGATTATATAGATTTAGCTGTCTAGGTGCATGTTTTCCTTGATAAATTTGGCAATGTTCCTCAATGCGCCTGTGATTCAGTATTTCAAATGTGAAGATCTGTGTTACCCTGATGCCTATCTTTTATAAATAACTTGCTTTTAAGTCTCTGGATTCTCTTAAGATATTTTCTTTCTCCTTGGAATCATAAAATTTGTCAGATGAAGAATAGATTTGTTTCTTTTGAGTGAAATCTACTATTTCCAAAACCATTCAATCCAAAAAGTCATGCCTTGCAAAAGTTTAGGAAATATTCCTTCCAATATTTTATGAGTATTGCTGCCTCTCATTGCTTCTGTTGTTTTAGCCCAGAATTCTTAAGAAGTATTTTTACACAACCTTTATCTAGTTTCTTAACTCTCTACTTGACATTTATTTGCACTTTTGCTTTGCTTGCCATGAGGTTTTCCTTGACTCAAGGGACCAGATCAGTAGCTTGTCTTCAGATATATTCATTTTATTATCTACTATGCATTGAAGCACTCAGCCATTGAAAACCCCATGAGGGTCGCTATGAGTCGGATACCGACTCGAAGGCACCTAACAACAACAACATGCATTAAAGTAGCACAGTGTCAGGTAATGTTTCCTTGTATTCTGTTGTATATAAGATTGCTATTGCAATCATGTTTTAATTTACATAGGCTGTTTCTTGCTTTTATTCAGTTACCTAGTCATCAAACAGACACTGAACACTAACTATATGTCAATGACCCTTTTAGATGTGAGGGATTTGAAATAACAACTTTGCTTCAAAGAATTTACTTTTGAATGGAGGGAAGCAGAAAATAAGCCAAGAAATTAACAGTAAACTGAAGATGTGGAATGAGCAAATGAAAGAAAAGAATCAAAGAATAAGATCTTAGAAGCTAGGTGAAGAAGCTTTGTCCAAAAAGAAAGTGAGACTAAATATTTCAAATGCTGTGGGTGAGCTCAAGGAGACCAGCAAGAAAAATCACATATCATGGCCTGAAGTCCACTGCCCAGCTTGTCCAGAGCAGCTTTCTTTGGTGGGAACTGATGTTTATTTTCTCAGCAGCCTCAAGAGCAAAAGGAAAGGCAGGAATTGAAGAAAACAAACCTAACTATGAAATAACTATTTAATGTTTCCTAGAAATGGGATCCAGAGAAGAATATAGAGTTGAGATTTTATATATATACAAATTTAAATTATATATGAGTATACATTATATGTAAAATTTTTATATTATAGGTATTAAATTTAACAGAGATATCTGCACATGATATTCGGAAGCTGTTAGAAATGATGCAGTAGAAGAAATAGTGATACACAAGAGATGGAGGCTCTAAGAGTGATGTCCTTGAGCAGAGGAGAGGGCAGAGGTCTCAGTGCACAGAGAAGAGATCTGGCTTAGAACTTAACTGAGAGTCCCTACATGGAACAGGAAGGAAAGTGAAAAATAGGGAGGATGCTCTCTGCATGGTAGTACCATATTCATGTTTTACAGATATAGTATTCTCTCAGGTCTCTCTAGGAAGAGTAATTACTATGATTCTTTTAACAATTTCTAATGTGTTCTTGGAGTTACCTGAATAATTTTATTTTTTTCTGCATCAGTCTGTTTCCCTGCTATTATTTTTTCTTAAGAGTTCCTAATCTTAATTGTTTTTTCCAAGTTATGGTTAAGGGAAACCATTTAGAATAGGTGACTAACATGTGATTTCTCTGTAATTTGTATGGGAATGTATTATTTAAGTATCTCCACCATATCCATGGGCTGGGATTTAGCTCAGTTGATAGAGCTCTGCTCTGCAATCTCTGAGGTCATGAGTTCGATTCCCAGCACCACAAAAATGGGAAACGGGTGTGGCTCACGAAACAATCCTGAGGGAATCACAAAACAATCAGCCATTGGAAACCCTACGAAGGTTACTATGACTTGGACATGACTCAACAACACCTAACAACAACAACCATATCCATATCCTCAACATGTTTTGGAGATGCAGTAAGTTCTTTACTCTCTTTCTGGATCCAGCATTTTCTCTTATTCTCCATAGTATAGTCAGATTTAATCTTCCTAAGAAATCGTCATCAGGTTATTTACCTTCATATCAAAGCTACCCCATGTTGTGATTTTTATGAGAAGTAAGTCTTATAAGTTTAGTTTATAAGTTTATAAGTAAGTTTAGTCCTCTATCTTTTGTCCTTGTTAGGATGTGAAGACTCACTGTCAGTACTGCAACAGAGTTCCAAAGAAATGCACTGTGCACCCATGTTCTCTGACCTCCCACAAGCTCTTGGAGTCTCTTAGCACTCTGTACACCTGCTGGTCTCTCTGCAGCACTTACCTCTTAATTGTTTCCACTTGTTCCACTTGCATTAAGTTCCTATGGTCCATGTTATGGTCTAATGTGAAGTGCCCCTCACAAGCTTATGTGTTGAACACTCAGTACCCAGCTGGTGGTGCTATTTTGGGACATTCTGTAAACTGAGATGTGGGTCCTACCTGGAGGAAGTGGGTCACTAGGGATGTGCTTTGGAAGGTCCCCAGTCCCTTCCTGGAGCTGTTTCCTGTCCACTACGAGGTGAACATACTCTTGCCACCCTGATGCACTACCTCCCTACAGGTCCAGAGACACAGAGTGTAGTGACCATAGACTGAGCTATATAAAACCATGAGCAAACTCATTCCCTCCTTAAGTTGTTTCAGTCAGGTATTGGCCATGGTGATGATAAGTATGACTAACAGTTCAATTTCTCTCCCTGAAGATGCCCTTACTTTGGAAGGAAGGAAAATGAAGAGAGATTAATAGCTTTTTTCATCTTGTTTATGGACAGAACTGAGGTGCTGTCGTGATGGTATTATATGTTCATTGAGAACTATATGTTTCCCCTCTGTAGCCCGAGTGACTAATATGGCATATAAGAAATAAGAAGTTGTGTGGCAGAAGGATGAATGGATGGATGGATGGATGGATGGGTGAGTCTATATTCTATCAGGCCTGGTTGACCACAGAACTATCTCTATTTTCAATAAAGTTGGTATATGAGAAAAGCATAATTTCCCTTGCTATATGCCTGAGAAAAAAGAAAAATACATATATATGTATATATATATATATATATATATACATATATATATATATATGCTCACTTTTCTGTCTTTGTGATGTTTTAAATCGTCTTCTATAATTTCACATACATGAAGGGATTTATGATATAATAAAATAGTAATTGTTTCCATAAATATGTATTTGTGTTAATTCATTCAATTATCCACTCAGCATTTATTTTTTACCACTTAACATTAGGGTATTATGAGTTATGCTATTTGTTAGATATTCAGAGATGAATAAATTGCTGTTGTCCCCATCAAGAACCCCAAAAAAGCTTGTAGGAAATACATTCATGAATCCAACCTTCTTATGATACATGGTACATGCTTCCTTTATATGGTGACTTTTCATCCTGGTTTGTATGAACCACTTTGTTTTATGCCTGTTGCCCCACATCCTGCCTGGTTATCCCCACATTTCAACCTCTGAAGTTCCCACTTAGGTGATAAATTGCATGGTAGACTTAAGCATTAGCCATACCAAAAAAAATTGAGCTGTGTCTGTGTAGTAAAAATGAAAATATGTCTCATCTCTTCAATTTAGTCTTCTTAGTGGCATAAGAAAACCCTACTAGAATTACTGGAAAACCTCTTGCTCAGTTTTCAATTTTCCTAATCTGTTGAAAACCTCAGTCAATCTTTGATAGAAATTAAACTTTAAATCATCGGAATAATGCTGTAAAACATCAGGAAAACTAAAGCTGTTACAGATGGATATTTCTAGAAAGCCACCAGACAACAAATATTCAGAGAGTAATAGGTGATACTAATTAGAGTTCTGAAGCAGTATTTAAAGAGTTTCTTATTTATTCTATTTAAAGTTCACAAAGTATAAAATATAAAGTACTTTTTGCTTTTAAATGGAGATATTTCCCCCATTACAATTTATCCCTACAGATTTTTTTTGTTCTTTCTATCTTCAAAAGGCAGTCTTCTCATTTCTCATGTCCCAAGGAAATAGTGAACTGATTATCTAGTGGGAATTTAGCAGTACCCATTCAGAATTCAGTAAAGGACTGGTCATGAAATGATGACTCCAATACATGCAAACTATGCCAAATTGAAAGGACTGATGGGATTTTAGACTCTGCATACTTTTACTCAACTCTTTACTTAGTTTTCCCAGATGATATCTGTGATCTCTTTCACATCATAGATCTAGTTTTTGATACCACATACCCAATATTTGTCAATCACTTGTAACCTTACATACCTCAGCTCATAGTACATCTTTGTAAGCAGTTGACTGTCAACCTCAGAGGTTGCAGTTCCCCAATTCACTTCATAGCTGTAAAGCACCAAGTCATTTTACCCATTTCTGAAAAAGATTTTGTGGTTATGGTATGTCTTTCTTTCCAGTGTGAAACTACTATTGTTTATAATATTTATTTGTGGTTGCTATTCATAATAGGATCTTTTATTCACTTTCTTTCTTCAGTAAGTCCAAAAATCTCCATGGCTTCTGAGCACTTGCTAAGAATAACAGGAAATTCATTATTTTAACCATTATGTTTAGTCAAAGGCCTGATAGAAAAGACAGCCTTTTACTGGGCCTTCAAAATCAGAATGCTAAAGTTCTTTTGAACCAAAATAGAAAGTTGAGATTTTATTCAAAGTAAAGATTTTCAGAAACAAATTTTAAATCTTAAGATATCTGCATTATCTCATAGGATGTACTATTTTAAAAGGACACTTTTACCATATTTCAACTCTAATATAAAACATGTTCAAGGCAACAAAGGAAAGCCATCTACAAAGATTTAGAAATGTATTATTTTTAAAACTATAATTATACTTTGATCTGTTTTGTCTCTAATCACAGAGACTGGGGAGGCAAAGGCAGGAGGATCACAAGTTTGAGACCAGAGGCAGCCATGCATAATTTAGTAAGACCTGGCTCAAAATAAAAAATTAAAAACTGTGGTGGGAGTGCAGTCTAGTGGTAGAGCACTTAAAAAGGTATGTGTGAGGCCCTGGGTGCAACCTCCGAGTACCACAGTAAAAGAAAGTCATTTATTTATCTCACTATTAGAATATGTTTCAGTCAGTTATTAATGTGTATATTTTGATTACTTGCAGCCATACCACTATGGCATCTGATCCGGGGAAGCTGAGCAGCAGTAAGCCTGGTTAGTACTTGGATGGGAGGTTGCCTAGGAATAGCAGAGAAGCACTGATATAGTGCCAGCCATGTCAAGGTGTTGGAGAGTGTTTCGTCTGTTGTGCATAGGGTAGCTATGAGTTGGACCTGACTTGATGGCACCTAATAACAACAACATTTTGATTGGTATAAATCATGGGAAATTAGGTGGCCAAATAAAAGAAAACTAAGAAAAAAATTAGTGAGTAAATTGTTGTTTTAGTCCTCTCCGATGTCTTTAGCAAAATACTACAGACTGCATAGGTTATAATGAACAATTTATTCCTCATAGTTCTAGAAGCTGGGTAGTCCAAGACCAAGTTGCCAGCAGCTTCAGCATTTGGGGATGGTCTGTTCCTTGGTTCATATGTGGCACATTCTCACTGAATTCTCACATAATGGAAGGGGTCCCTCTTGGGCTTCTTTTATAAGGACACTGTATTAGTCAGCTGTTGTGGCTACAGTAGAAAAAAACATCCTACACAAACTAATGGAGGAAAAGGTTTATGGGAAGCTCACAGTTAGAGGATCAGTCCAAAAATGGCAGCAGCAAAGGCATGGTGGCCGGGGAGATAGAGTCTGTGGCAGACATCCTCAGAGCATCACTGGGAAGGAGGTAGAGAGAGACTTGACCCTTAGTTTGGGGTAAAATCTTCCAAGAACCCAACCCCAGGGAGCTACTTCCATAAGGCAAGAATCTTATCTCCAAAGGTTTCGTGAACTCCCAGGACCAGTTGGGGTCCAAGCCTTCAAACTCATGAGCTTTGGAGGACATTCAGATCTAAACCATAAAAGATACTAATGCCATTCATGAAGTCTTTTCCCCCATGACTTAATCACTTTTGGAAGCACCATCTCCTATTACCAGCACAATGAGGATTCCTCTTCGACCTGTGAATTTTGCAGGGAACACACATACTTTAAGAACATAGCAATTCCAGAGGTCCTTGCTACTCAATAATCCAAGCTGACAAATTTTTCCATACTTCCTATAGAATAGTGACCCTGAATCAGTCATTGTTTCTTATTTATACTGGATGGACACAGAGTTAATATGGAAAACATTGTTCTCTTCCAGGTCTTATGATACCTGGAGCTGACAGCTCATTGGTCACTTCCTCAGGCCTGTCTCTGGAGAGGGAGTCCAACTAGGAAATTCTTCTGCCCCTCTTGAAACTCTATTTCCCTCATCTCCACAGAGTTGTTAGTAAATTATATTTGCTGTCTAGGTAAATGATAATTATTTGTCAGTCCTACTGTGGGACATAAGAATTTGTCATACAACCAAAGTTATAATATAGTCATTTCACTGAAAAAGGTCTTCAAAACTTCTCTACTGAAAATTTGTCTTCCTGTTTCTATATAGACGGTTTACTTATAGATTCCACTTGAGAACTGGGTATCTCTCTTAACATTTCAAATCAGCAAATCAACCTAGGCCTGCACACCAATGGTCAATATCACATAGTCTTACTCTTGTTGGTTTTGTAATTTCTTTATACTTGTCTCTTAAACTATAACTTGTTAAGACAAAGGCACATTTTTCTTTTCATCTTATGCCTGTAGTGACTAGTATTCAGACAATCACTATGATATTTACTTGTTGATTGATCGATTTCCTATAGGGCTGAATGAAATGTTTTACCAAAAAGAAGAAGAAAGAGGAGGAGGAAAAGGAGGGGAAACAGAAAAGAGGAGAGAGGAAGGAAGAAAATAAGTTCATAAGGGCTATGTACTTACCAGGGAGAAGGAACTGGCAGCCCACTCCCAAAACAATTAGCTTTTGAAAATCCTATAAATAGCAGAGAAGTACTGTTAAATATAGTGATGGAAACTGAGCCCCCAGACTGAAAGGCATTCAAGAAATGACTAGGAAAGTGTTACCTCCATAAAGTAGAGTCAGGAGAGTCGAACTTAGTGATAGGAATGAACTAAAGTCCCTGGGGCCACCTTTTGCTGGGTAACATTATTCAAAATGAGAAGAAACACAGTGACTGCAATGATGGGCTCAAACATAAAAAGATTTGTGTATGGCACAGTGTTGGGTTGTGTTTCATCCTGCTATACTTAGGGTCAGCCTGCAGTCACATCACTGTGGTATCTGAGCCTGTCAGATCTCAGAAGCTAAGCAGGGTCAAGCCTGGTTTGTGTTAGGATAGGAGACTGCCTGGAAACACCAGATGCTATAGGCTTGGGAGAAGGACTGGCAACCCACTCCCCCAAAAAATCAGCCTTTGAAAACCCTATGAATAGCAGAGATGCACTGATAATAGTGTTTCATCTATTGTACTTAGCGTCACTATGAGTTCAACACCGACTTGAGGGCACCGAACAACAACAATGATGCTTAGGGTCACCATGAGCCAGATCTAACTCTATGCCACTTAACAACAACAAGAATGTACTTAGCATTCTACAGTAATATCTTCTTTAAAACCACAAGTGGTTATAACACAATTTAATTGTTTAGGAGTCAATTTCTATGTTTCTTATGAATAGGGAGTCCCTGCTACTGAAAGAAGCATTTGGATTACCCTGATTTGGCAAATAGAATGATTTTGTTTGGACTGCCAACTGCAGTGCAAGCATGGTTCTTTCCAATGGAGCATGGCCCAGCAAACCTGCTGTATGTATTGGGGATTGGTATTCAACTATGTCCCATGGGACTGTTGTTGGGGACATAGGCCAAGTCTCATAGTGTGTAAAGAATTCCCAAAGTTTAACAGTCATTTGTCCAAGGTTTAATGAATTGCTAAGCAGGAATATGAGTTAATTTTAGACTGTTTACAGTAAGTTATAGAAAATTAAACATTAGATGAAAACATAAATATTTCTGCAAAATTTCCATTTTCTCATATACTCACCTTTTCCCCTCTACCATGAAAATGAACAACCACCACCTTCATGCAGCATACATACATGTGTACACATACATGTAAGTCTCTAGTGAGGACATGCTAGTTGTTTCTGGAAGGATATTGCTCTCAGTCTCTCAGTGCTAACCTGGGAAAGTTAAAAATAAGTCCTGCTGAAAAAATAAATTGGCACTTGTTATTTGAGAAAATTGCTTTATTCCAGGAACTGCCTCATGTAGCAGAAATTTATTTACCATCTGTGTAGACTTTAAAATTTTTCCATCTTAACTGATATACAACTGAAATAGAAACAGACTTTCTGTGCGTAGGTTTTCCACAGGCCTCAATTTTTTAAAGGGTGTTGGCTGAGAAGCTCTGGGGATTTCTGTTGTCCCTAGAGTGAGAGAGATTCAGGGCTACCCCTTAGCTTTGAGATCTTTGGGGAAGAGCTTTGGCTGATGTCATTCAATGAGGCTGGGAGTGGCTCCGGGTGGGTGTGGAAGGGCTCAGGGCAGGATCTGCCAGGGGACATTCCAGAAGCTATGCAGAGAGGCACTCTTGCCTTCCTTCCCTCGCCCATGCATCTTTCCTTCTTTCCTTCCTTCCTTTCTTTTTCTTTTCTTTCCTCTTCTTTTCTTTCCTTTTCTCTCTTTGCAAACAGAAATTATATATTTCTAAGGTGAACTACAGCCTGCAGCCCTAGCACAGTGGTGTCCGATCCCATCAGATCTTAGAAGCTAAGCAGAATCAGGCCTGGTTAGTACTTGGATGGGAGACCACCTGGGAACACCAGGTGCTGTAGGCTTGGGAGAAGGACCCAGAAACCTACTCCCCAAAATCAATCCACCATTGACAACCCTATGGATAGCAGAGAAGCACTGACAATAGTGTTTCACCTGTTGTACATATGGTCACTATGAGTGGGACACTGACTCAATGGCACCTAACAACAATAAGGCGAATTACAGTGTTTTGCTATGCATATTCATTATAAAATAATGGCCACAATCAAGCTAATTAACACAACCAACTCACATAGCTTACTATTTTCTATTTTTGAGGTGAGCACTCTTACAGAAAATTTCAAATATACAATCCCATTAACTATTTCCACATCATTGTACACTAGGTCTTCATATCAACATTCATCCTGACTAAAGGAAACATTGAAACCCTTGACCCATGTCTCTTCATTTCCCTTTTCCAGTCCCTGATAACTCTCTATTTATAAGAGTGTGACTACTGTAGATAATACCTGTAAGTGAGATCATGCAGGACAGTGTCTTTCTATATGTGGCTTATTGCACTTTGCACAACATCTTCTGTATGTGGCTTATTTCACTTAGTATACTATCTTTCATGTTGTAGCAAATGTTAGAATTCTCTCTCTCTCTCTTTTCTTTTTGGTGCTGGAGATCAAACTCAGGGCCTCACACATGCTAGGCAAGTGTTCTACCATTGAGCTACATCTCCAAGCCTGGATTTCCTTCTCTCTTAGTACTAAATAATATTCCACTGTACATAGCTTCAGCTCTCTGAGTCCATAGATTCAACTGAAAGAGGATCGAAAATGTATTTAGGCCCTATGATGGTTACATCTGAACATTAACAACCATTTACACAGCATTTATATTGTACTGGGCATTATAGGTAATGTAGAGATGACTAAAGGTGCATGAGAGGATGTGCATAGGTGATATTCAAATATTATACCATTTTTATAATGAATTTGAGTATCCATAGAGCTTGATATCCATGGATGTCCTGGAACCAATCCTCCATAGATAAGGAGCGACAAGTATATTCACACAAATGTTGTCTTTATCTGTTAGTCCACTGAGAAATACTTAGTTTGTTTCCTTACATTGGCTGTTGTGAATAATACCAGGATATCTATTTCAGCTAATGATTTCCTTAGAATGTATACCTGGTAATGAGATAGCTGGATCATAAGGTGATTCTATTTTTAATTGGGGGGGTGGGGGGAAACACATACACTATGTTCTATAATGTCTATAGTAATTCCCACCAACAGTGTATTGGGGTCCTTTTTTCCTGCATTCTGACCTCTTCATGATAATGGCCATCTGCTAGGTATGAAATGATACCTCATGCGGTTTAAATGTGCATTATGTTTGATGATTAGTAATGTTGAGCACTTTTTCATATACCTGTGAGCCATCTGTATACCTTCCTTAGAGAAATACCTATTCAGGGCTTTCATACATTTTTAATGAGGTTACAATAGTACTAATTATTTTATTTGTTAGAGTTGTATGAGTCCCTTATAAGTTTTTTATGTATGCTATATGAGAAATATGATATACAAATATTCTCAATCTGCTATAGTTAAAAACATTATGGTCAAAAAAATAAAATGAAAATGAAAACTCTGGGAAATTATATTTTCAGAACTGCTTTTACCTTATGTAGTCAGATAAGACAAACAAGACAAATATATTTTCTTCTTTTCCAGCTGTATCAAAGGATTATTTTATTCAAGTGTTTTATTAAAATCTTCCATAAGAGAAAGTAGCTCTGTTTACTGGGGCGGGGGTCGGGGGTGAGGTAGAATGGGTAGCTGAGCACAAGTGAATTTTTTGTTAGGCAATGCTTTATATAAACTACAAAAAAAATCAGAGGAAATCCAATTGCCACATTTTATACAAAATAAGCTGCCTGCCTGGGTGTTTTCCCACAATATTGAGCTATGATATCATTATAAGGGAGGGTAGAAACTAAGCTTGCTTATATATTTAATTATCTTCAAAATTTGTTATTCCTTTAGGAAAACAAGAACTTTGAGGCATTTGGATATCTCCATAAACTTTTAGCAAAACAATATCACAGTTTCCTGGACAGAGATTTAAAACAACTATTAGAAGGTTAAAAACTTCTAGGTTAAATTATGCTTTATGTTTCAAAAATATTTTCAAATTATTTCTCATTTCAAACTTTTATGCTAACCTTAACATTCAAACATTAGTATCAATACAACTTTTAGGTTATGGCGATATGGAAAATGACATAATCTATCTATAGTTTAGCTTTGCAGATACATATAATTACTGCTATTTGAACACTAAGTAGATGTTAGCACTGGGCCTGGACTCCTTATATGTTTTCTCTCATTTAATGATCACCACAACTTATAAATTAGGTACAAATTGATAGACAGTAAAACTGAGGCTCTAACAAATGAGTAACATATTCCAGGTCACAGAGAAAATAAATGTTAGAGTTGTTACTCAGAGCTCAAAGTCAGGGCTCCAAAGCCCATTACCTTGACCATTGTACAGGCTTTCAGACCAGACATTAATGTGAAAACCCAGTCTTAATGGGACAGGTATGACTATTTTTCTTGTGCTGGGGATAGAACCCAGTGCCTTCTATATGCTAGTGTGTACTGTACCACTGAACTACATCCTCAGTCTCTAGGATTGTTTTTAAAGCAGCATTGACCTCAGCTTTTAGCTTTTATTTGATATGGGAAACTTCAGAATTTTTTAAGAAGGAAAATCTCCACCTTTAAGAATTAGAAAAAGAATAACATTTAACTCAAAAAGAGGAAATAATAAAAGTAAAAGCAAAAATTAATGAGATAAGAAGTAGACATAAAATTGGAAGAATCAACAAAAATGTTGATTCTTTGAAAGCTCTAAAAATAAATATATCAACTTCTATCAAGTGGAAAAATAGAGATGAAATAAATAATATTGGAAATGTGTAATTATCATTACAAGTAAGAGAATAAAATATAAAACTTTAAGTTAATAAATAAAAAATTAGATGAAATAAACAATTTTCTAGAAAAGTATAGCTTAACTAGAAGTAAATCAAGTAAAATATCTTATTTTTTTTTAATTATTCAAAATCTTCCTATAAAGAGAATTCCAGGTACAGATGACTTTACAAGCCAACTATAATCAGCCTTGAAGAAACAGATCATTTCAATCTCTTGTAAACTCTTCCAGAGAATAGGAAAGAACAAATCTCACTCATAAACATAGATGCAAAATAACTAAACAAACATCAACAAACAATTCAGAGTATAAAACAAGGTAAAATATCTCATTTGGATTGATTTTATCCCAGGAATAAAAAGGCTATTTGATATTGTTATTGTCAAGTAGGACTCACAGGAACCCTATGTACAACAGAATTCAACACTCCCTGCGCCACGCACACAATCTTTTTATGTTTAATCCCATTATTGCAGCCACTATGTCAGCCCATCAAGTTAAGAGTCTTCCCTTTCTTTGTTGATCTGTCAATCTCCCAAATATGATGCTATTGAGGATTCTGTATATACTATTTTAAATCTGTATAAAATGTATTAACAGACCCAAGGAGAAAATTACATGATCATCTCAAGAGGTGCAGAAAGAATATTGGAAAAAACTCAATCAAGAATTAAGAAAATAAGAGACTAGAATTACCTGAGCCTAACAAAATGATAGCTCTAGAAAACCTATAGCAAGTAGCATTCTTAATGGGAAACTTGGTATCATGCACCTATTCAACTTAAACTTGACGTTTACTCCAAAGGGAGAGGGTGAAAAAACAGATTACTTGCAGATGATTAACTAGTCAGAAACCCCTCAATGGCCAAATTATTATAAATAAAAAAAGGGATCAGGAAACATGAAAAACTTCAGAAAATGTGTATTTTTTTAAATTACTATTTACAAAAGCACTAGGACCTGTAAATTACAAAGAAGTAAGTCTTTATGTGCTGTACATTTTCATATTATCCTTCAGCATAGAAAATTATGCCTGCAGCCATAGCCCTGTGGCATCCAATCCCGTCAGATCTCAGAAGCTAAGCAGGGTAGGGCCTGGTTAGTACTTGGATGGGAGACCGCCTGGGAACACCAGAAGCTGTAGGCTTGGGAGAAGGACCTGGCAACCCCCTCCCAAAAATCAATCTGCCATTGAAAACCCTATGCACAGCAGAGAAGCACTGGCAATAGTGCTTCTCCTGTTGTACAGCGGGTCACTATGAGTTGGATACCAACTCGATGGCACCTAACAACAACAACAACATAGAAAATTATAAGTTATATTGAAAGATATTAAAAATATCTAAGTAAGTAGAAAGTTATATTATGTCCCACCACACTCATTATAGTAAAGATATCAGTGCCTCTGACATTGGGCCAAAGAATCAATGCAAATAAAAACAAAATTCCAGCGGTTGATAAACTGATGCTAAAATGTTTATGGAAGCATAGTGCACAGAAATTTTTGAAGAAGAAATACAAAGTGGGATCCTGGGAAATCTAAATATCAAACTTCTTTAAAAATATATATTGTTATTAATATAATGTGGTTTTGTGAAGCAGTAGACAAATTAGCTAATTGAACAAAAGAGAGAGACCAGAAAAATTGCACATACATAGAACTTTGGTATATGATAATGATATTCTCGTGGGTCACTGCAAAAAAGGATGGCATATTTTCTTTTACTTGGGTGTTGGAGGTCTCTCTCAGAACTTTAGCAATAAACTCTAACCCTGCCATGGAGGAGGTCTAGGGTAGATGGTCATGGGTGTTTATGATTTTCTTGGGATACTTTTTGTCCTAGTAGCCTTTCAATGAGTAAGTGTCTGCCCTGTGATAAGGTGTCCCTCTCACAGGAGACTTGTTTATACTGGCAGATGCCTTTGTGACTTTTGACAGATTAGTGTCCATTTAAATCCTCCCAAGACAGCCACTTTCTATGACAATCTTAACCAAGAAGAGAATTAGGTTTAGACATGTCATTCAGATGAGACACAGAGGAGGGAACTCAACAACAGCCATGAAATAACAGGAACATTTTATTACTCACAGATCCCTGAGAGAAAAGGGCAGCAGTCTGACAAGGCCATCAAAAGGGAGTCATCCAGGATACTCAAGGGATGGGGGTATAGCACAGTGGTAGGACTCAACCAGCGGATTAGGAGCAAGAGACAAAGAGAAAGCCAGTGACCTATGAATCAAAGCCTTTATTGGAGTACAGGGTGGACCAAAGCAGATTTCCCATGAGGAGTTCTAATTGCTAGGTTTAGAGCAAGCAGGCATGAACTCTGTAGTGTTACACTGTGACTGAGAGGTTCAGGAAATAGAAATCAGTGTAGTGAGTCAAGTAAGCTATATCAAGTGTTATATGTTAAGCATTCATGTACTGTGAAAATCAGAACATTCCATTCCTAGATAGGTATCATAGAATTATTCTCAAGTGTGTTCTCATGGAAAGCGGATAAGAATATTAATTGTTTTCATCCTTACAGTAGTAAAAATCTAGAAATAATACAGATGATCACCGACAAAAGAGCAGATGCATACATGTAGCACATCCCAATGCTATCTTACACATATATACAATTAATGAAGCACTACAATCCACAATAGTGCATTTTTGTAAAATAAGTTTGCAGAGAATAAAAGAGGTGAGTTTCAGATGATAACAGAGTATTGTACATTTATAGAGCATAAACAAGAGTTAAATAATACCTTATTTAGACATATATGCAATTTGAAAATCTATATTTCAAAAAAACAAGAAAATAAATTCAAAACCATGAACACTTACCAGCATTATACATCAGAGGGAGGCAGAATGGGATAAGAGAGATCTATGTAGGTTGATCCAAGTCATTAGTTATATACTAATTCTAGACAGGTTGAGGGATTCATGAGATATTATTGTAATATTTTGCTTTATAATTTACATGTTTGAGAGGTACATTTCATGTACCTATGGACATATTTTTTTTATGGTACGATATCATGCATGTTTCTTGCAAGTGCTCTACTTCTGTCCCACACCCCCAGCCCATTTTTTACTTTGTATTTTTCATCAAGGTTCCATTAAATTACACAGGTTGCCTCTGGCCTCCAAATTGTGCTCCTCCTGCCTCTGCCTCCTGAGTCACTGGGATTACAGGTCTGCATCAATAGGCCCTGCTTCTATTGATGTATTAAAATGTAATAAAGAGAGACATTTAAAATAACACATAAGAATGTGTTTAACATAAAAGATTTTTATCACTGTGCTTCAAATTGCTATTTTTGAGATCTATTTTCTCTAATTAGATTATAAATTACTCAAAGGCAAGGATTATGATTTAAATTTCTAACTCCCACCTGGTAAATGTGATGCATGAATGCATTGTTGGTGAAGTAAAAGATAGTTTGCCATTGCCTTTTTTGTTGTTTATGTGAGTCTAGATATAGCTGACCCTGTGCACTTGTTCTTTATAACACAGCTAGCCCTCCAGATTAAGAACATAAAGATCCTTCTACTTAAGGACATAAGGATTTAGGAAGTTTCATTGTTGTTTATTTTTTGTTGTTTGTTTGTGTGTTTATTTTTCTCTCAATGTCCTCCACAAAATCCAACACCAACTCTCTCAATTCCCCCAAATCCGCAACCCACATTAGCATGCATTATGATTTTTAGCCTAGATCTGGAGTCATCCTTAGAGAAAACTTTTTACTGTGTTCAAATTTCATCTTGTATTCTCTTCTTCTTATTTTAGTTTATCTCTTTTATTTATTTAATCTGGGGGACTACAAACAAGGAATTAGGTTAGCTGCCATGTTCTCCTTCCAGCTCTTCTGGGTGCTCTCATGTCCCCACAAATAGAACTGCCACTCCATCCCCAGATGGCCCTGCTTCCCTAGTGGACAACTCTCCAGGGAAGGTTGGTCATTCCAGTCGTTAAAGATATAGGTCCTGGGAATCCAGCAAAATGTCAGGGTCCTGTTTCCTCATCACAGCATAATAAGCCAAAAATAATAATTCTGAATAGTTATTAGAACAGTTTTGCTTCCTCATGACCAGAAATGACCAGTCCCAATGTGGAGATAATCAAGCACAAAAAGCTCTGTGTCTTCTTTACAAATTCACAGGCCTGTTTTCAACAAGCCTAATCCAAAGTTCAACAAAATTAAAGTTTTTTCATAAGCAAACATTAATAAGAAAACTACAATACGAAAAACACCATAGTGAATATCCACTTAATCTGAATATATATCCAATTACTCTCTTTTAAGCCTTGAATTGACCTGAAGGAGCTAATCCACATCCTGTCAGAATATGTGTGTGTTTGTGTGTGTGTGTGTGTGTGTGTGTGTGTGTGTGTGTAGTTGTTAGGTACCATAGCGATCCTACATACAACAGGGGAAACACTATTGTCAGTGCTTCTCTGCTGTTCATAGGGTTTTCAATGGTGGATTGATTTTTGGGAGTGGGTTGTCAGGTCCCTCTCCCAAGCCTACAGCACCTGGTGTTCCCAGGCAGTCTCCCATCCTCCCATCCAAGTACTAACCAGGCCCAAACCTGTTTAGGTTCCAAGATCTGACAGGATCAGATGCCACAGTGCTATGGCTGCAGATATATATATATGGGGTTGGGATTTAGCTCAGTTGGTAGAGCGCTGCTCTGCAGTCTCTGAGGTCCCGAGTTCGATTCCCATCACCACAAAATGGGAGAAGGATGTGGCAACCCACTCCCAAGGCAATCCCGAAAACAATCAGCTATTGAAAACCCTATGAGGGTCGCTATGAGTCGGACTCAACTTGACAGCACCTAACAACCAACAACAACAAATATATATATATATATATATACACATACATATACACATATATACACATATATGTATGTGTGTATGTTTGTGTGTGTATGTGCATATGTGTGTATGTATGTGTGTAAATATCTATATATCTATATATAGAGATTATATATATATATATATATATATATATATATCTTTTCCCGATTACTCTGTTTTCTTATAGTAAAGAGGTCAGAATCATGCAATCTTTGTAACCAATAGAATCTGAAACTGAATAATAATCAAGGCCTGAATTCCAAAGACCATCTTCTCTTCAATAACATAAAATTACCAACTAGATAGCAGCCTTTTGTGAGGTTCTTTGACTTCTGGCAAAGCAGTGAAAAGGCATCTCCTGAACCCTAGTGATTGTTTTTCTAAGAGTATATATGAGGCTATCTTGGATAGCCTAGATATTTCAATGCAAAATTGCCAGATGTGTGTTGTCTGTGATAACAAAGGAAAAGGCCAGGTACTGCTCATTTGTTTTTGCACTAATGTGTCTGTGCATCCCAATAGTGACACTGAAACCATAGGGCCATGAGGACCCAGAAGCTGTACAGCAGCTAGGATCTGCCTGCGATGTTCTTCCTTAAAGACTGAGTAGAGAATGAGCTTCAGCACCTTGTAAAGTTACTTCAATCACAACTCTGCAAATTTCATCTGCTTTCAAACAGGTACTTGACTTAGATGGAAAGAACAGAGACATTGGCAATAAAACAAGTAATCAAGAGCAAGAAGGGCAAAGATATTTTATTCCTCTTATTGAGGATAGATTGCCAACTAGATTATCAATTTAACATTCCCAGGTGGACTTTGTGTTTTTCCAATATTCTTGACACATATGGTATGTATTATTATAGAATATAGAATGAAATGGTCAATTTTTAATAAAATTTCTCTTGAATATATTTGGGTAGTGTTTGTATGGTCTAAGTTGAAAATCTGTTTGCCAAATGATGAGGCTTATGTATGCTGTGGTCTTGCAGGATTATTTCTGTGAGCTGCTAGGAAAGGTTCGGGGCTGAACAGTAAGTCTCAGGCTGCTCTATTTGTCCCTAGAATGTGGCTTTCCACCTTGTGGTTCAGATGAAAGCCAGAGTGAGCCGGGCACAATGGCGCATGCCTGTAATCCCAGCGACTCGGAAGGCAGAAGCAGGAGGATCACAAGTTCAAGACCAGAGGGAATCTGTGTAATTTAGCAGGATCCTGTCTCAAAAAGTAAAAAAAAAAAAAAAAAAAAAAAAAAAAAAAAAAAAAAAAAAAAAAAAAAAAAAAAAAAAAAAAAAAAAAAAAAAAAAAAAAAAAAAAAAAAAATGGGCTGAGGGTGCAGCTTAGTGGTACAGCACTTGCAAAGCATGCAAGCACAGGCCCTGGGTTCAACCCCCAGTACTGCAAAAAAAAAAAGAAAAAAAGCCAGAGTGAAAAAGACCTAGAACTGTGCTCTCCCCACACAATGACCAAGACAAAACAAGCTGGATATGAGCAGGGATTCATGCCTCACTCGTATTGTTGCTGCTAAGCATACAGTAGCATCACAGGGAGTGTCCTTGAACACCGCGTGGGTTGGCTTAGATATAAGTAAGAAGGAAGGTGACAGAAGGAGCGTTGGTGTCAGAGAGGAGAGATGAGGTACCTTCCAGCTCTGCCACTCACTAGCTCAATGATCTTTGGTGAGCCTTTGAACCTGCGGCCTCACTGTGAAAAAGAAGACTGAATCTAACACTTTGCAGAAGGGATGGCCTGGGGACAGGGAATAGATAGGAGACAGTTCCTGTCTAAAGGATCATGAATTGTTTAAAATCAGCAATAAATATAATTTGATATTTGTGAAAGCGAAGAACAGCTATTGTTTTTACTATTATTATTAAAACTGATAAGAAATAAGTTGTACAAAAATCATGTCCGAGGCAGACTGATAACTACATAGTGATAATCACCTAAAAGCAGAGGCCTGTACTTGGCAAGGCAAGGATAGGAGGGGAAGGGCAAGGAAAGGCTAGAAGTGCTCATGTTTGTTAAATAGGTGAAGGCAAATTCCTGTACATTTTTTTTCTTTTTCCAGTACGAGTGAGTAGAACCCAGGGCCTCATACATTTCAGGACTCCACCACTGAGCTGCACCTCCAATTCTTTTTTCATTTATTTTGAGACAAGGAATCACTAAATTGCTCTAGCTGCCTCTGGCCTCCAACCTGTGATCCTCCTGCCTCAGCCTCCTGAGTTTCTGGGATGACAGGTTTGTATTGTGGTGCCTGGCAAATTCATTCATTCATATATATATATATATATATATATATATATATATATATACACATTGAGAAATACTGTGTCACTGAGCTGTTGAATTTTCATGTAGAGAGTAAGAGAAACATTGACATGGGAGGCTAACTCACTAGCAGGGTGTTTTGCACATTGTTTCTGTATGTATTTCTACATCCAGAGGACCCTGTTTACACAAACACAGGGACACACACATACACACTGAAAGAAACCGCTGTAACTCCACAGAGGCAAGGCATCTGTTGTCATAATTAGCATTCACGGTATCAGTGTCGTCATTTGCATTAGGATTCCTAAGGGTGCCTGGCCTTGGTATCAGATGGAAATCCTTCACCACAGTGATCCCTTTTACCCTTGGAATAGCATTAGGATGCTCTCAGGAAAGATGGGAGGAAGGTGTCTCCTTGTGCCTCTTAAGTGTGGCCCATAGCCATCACTTCCCCAAGGATGGCCCCATGCCTTCTGAGAGCCCCATACACCTGCAATCTTAGTCCCATAGGCTTTTTTTTTTTTTTTTTTTTGCGGTACTAGGATTTGAACTCAGGGCCTTGCGCCTGCGTGCTTTGCAAGTGCTGTACCACTGAGCTACAACCTCAGCCCAGTTTTTTGTTTTACTTTTTGAGACAGGGTCTCACTAAGTTACGTAGACTCCCTCTGGTCTCAAACTTGTGATCCTCCTACCTCCGCCTCCTGAGTCGCTGGGATTGCAGGTGTGCGCCACTGTGCCCTGCTAGTCCCATAGGCTCTAGAGAGACGTCCCTTACCTTAAACTGGACAATGTTTACCTGCTTTGGCCATAACTAGGGGATCCTTCAGAGTGGAGACCATTTTTTGTTTGCCTCTGCAACTCCAAAACAAAATCAGGTGAAAAACACTTTTATGATGACTGAATGAATGATTGCTTAGAACCCATGCAGGAAGTGTGGGGAAAATTATATGGAAGTCTTTTCATTAGAAAACCCACATTCTCTCAGCCTTTATTGCAGATAGGGAGGGCACCATGCAAGGAGGGAGTTCTGAGAGATAAAAGTTTCAAGAAGAAGTCTAGCTTTTTAAACGCTGTGAGGCAAGTAGACAGGCCTTTTCCAAGAGAAATGAGTATAGGGCTTAAGGCAGCGTATTTGAATAACCAGCAAGTGATTCAGAGAAAACGTATGAGAGCAAAGCAACCCCCTGTGCTCTGGGGTTCATTTGTTCCCGTGTTGGACAGCTCGTAGTTGAGTGCTCAGGACTTCCCATCACCGGCCCAGAGCTTGGCCCTGCAGCCCATGAGCACAGTACTTCAAGGAAGGTTCAGAAGGGACAGGAGGAAGCAATTTTTGATAGAATTGGAAAACAGGCAAGTTCAGGAACAGGCAAAGAGTGAGGACGGCCTTCCACCCACCAGACACCCAAAGCACATTGGTTGTATAGAGCGGGTGCTCCTCAGGCCATCCTCCCACTCGTCAATTTTTGAAAAGGACTGTGCACAAAAGTCTTTTTATAGCGCATGTTATATGGCATTTGTATCCTTCCAGTTTTATTATGCTTATTCACAGGAAGCAGTTTTTTCCATAACATTTCCTTTTTTTCTGAAAATCAAAGAAGTCACTATTTGGGCCGGGTGGGAAAAGGAAACCATCCCAGCAGCCCTTCCGAAGCTTTGCTGGGCTGGAGGAGTAGGGTAGAGGTTGGCACCCATCACCCTGATGGAGGGAGGAGTCCTTTCGCCTGGGGCGCTCACTGTGCCCTCACAGCCCCACCCCCATGCTGTCAGGAAAACAGGGCAGTGCCAGGGCACAGACAGATGACAGCCATTTCTCTAGGAGAAAACCCAAAAAGCCCAGTAATTAGCCCCTAAGGAGTCATTTGCTCATTTTGCAGCTGTGAGGAGGGAAGGGAGAGAAAAAAACTTTTACAACTTATTTATTGACGTAGTTATCTGAAAAACAAAATCAGGAAGAAATCCAGGGCTTGGAATCTTTTTGAAAAGGTCACCTCTGACATTGGGAAGGATCCAGAGAAGGTCAACATGCTCTACTTCCTGTCCCAGAGAAAAAAAAGAGAGAGAGAATGAAAGAGGGGGAGGGAAAGGAGGAAATCTGAAAAACAGAGCTTCACAGAGCTGAGGAATTCTCCAGAGAGAAAGAAAAAAGGAACTTTCAGAACTGTTCTTCAGAAGACTTTTAGAAGCACTAATTTTAGAAAATCAAAGTACTGTTCATTAGGTTATTTAAAAAACATATCTTATTAGGAAAGAATTATTTATGAGCTATATACAAGAAATAGATTGATCTGTTGTAATGAAATTGAATTAAAGGCTAATATTTTTAGCTGGCTAGTGAGTTAGCTGCCTGCCCCGTACCACTGTGGCATCTGATCCTGTCAGATCTCAGAAGCTGAGCAGGGTCATACCCTGGTTAGACCTAGGATGGGAGACCATGTGGGAATACCAGGTAGTATAGGCTTGGGAGAAGGACCCAGCAACTCACTCCCCCAAAAAAACACAATCAGCCATTGAAAACCCTATGAATAGCCCAGAAGCACTAACAACAGTGTTTCACCTGTTGTAAGTAGGGTAGCTATGAGTTGGACACCAACTCGACATCAACTGACAACAACAGCAGCAAATGAGTTACTTGGATATTATTCTACAACAGAATATATTATCATATAAAAATTCATCTTTATATCCAATTATATAAAATTAGTTCCCAAGTTAGCAATAAATAACTATTTAGGGATTTTTATCAATAGTTATATGCACACTATTTTTTTTCCTAAGTGAAGAAAAACAAGGAGCTTATTTTTGAGTACAGTATTCATTATACATGACAGGTAAAATAGTGGTAGAAATGTCAAAAAACCTGCCTTAAAGGAAAAAATTGAATTATAGATTCAGCCTATATTTTCAAAAGTCATTTGAAGTACTTTCAACTACTAACATATGAAGTGCAAGTAACATTTGTGATTTCAAAATTATGCTAGTGACTGAATACCAGATGACATTTTGCAGATATGGTACAGTGTCATTTCTTTTGGAAACAGAGGCTAAAGTACTTCTTGGATACCAACTTAGCATCTCACATAAATAATTTGTAAATGGACTCACATTTTATTACTTGGAACATTCTATTGACTAAATCTATCAGAGTTTAAAAAAAAATCAGAACTTCAATTCATAGAAACAGCAGTGGGCTAGGAGTTAGCAGCTCTGGGTTTTAATTCTTAACCTAGTTTCCCCTGGGAAAATCACTTTATACTTTGGGGCTTTGCGTCCCTTATCTATAAAGCAATGAGATGAGACTCAATGATTTTTAAAGTTCCTTCCATCTCTAAAGTTACGAATCCTGTCAAAATTGCACCATTAAAGCTATACAACTAATGCTCAAATTTTGGCTACAATTAAAATTCTTAACTCCAATAATATTTGATTGTTGAATTTGCATATGAATTAAACTTTGTTCTGTGGTGTCTAGAACCATTTCACTTTTTTGAATGACTTTACAATAGCCCTTTCTCTACACTTAGCAGATTTTCTAGCATCTTCTGATTGCCTTAAAAGTTTGCACTGGAGCCCATAATTCTTCCACATGAGTTTCTGAGCTATTACTGAGCTGCCTAAATTTTTGGTCTGTGTTGTCTCTTCATGGGCCTATTCTTTATTATATTCTATAAAGTATTGTGAAGAAGATAAGAAATAATAATTTAGAAAAATTATAAGTAATTTCTCTTCAGCTATTCTCACACTATGCTATAATAAAGAGGCACAAAGTAAAGGCTTGAGAAAACTCGTATTTTTCTTCCTTTTAAATGAGCAAAAATTTAATTGTTGGTACAATGGAATGGGAGTGAGTGCTACTAAGTTGCATCATTGAAGTAAACCACATGACTCGAAACAAGAATCTGTATAAACTTTTTTCTATTCATTTATCCATTAGTTTCTATTAGAAAATTCTGCATGTTTTGTTCTTCTTAATGTCCTTAGCATTTGTTATAACAGTTAAATGAACTCGTTGTTAGGTGTCAAGTCAGGTACAACTCATAGCAACCCTACATAGATAGAACAGAATACTACCTGACTTTGTGCCAGACACAGACTCCTTAATTCGCTGTCCAACTTTCAAAAGCATATAATGGGACTGAAAATACTATAGCATGAGTCGGATGCACCTTCGTCTTCAATGTGACATCTTACTTTTCAACTCTTTATTTTTTTTTTCCTATTGGTTATCTCATAATGATTTTTTTTTCCTGTTGGATATTTCACAATGATTTTTTATTGGAGATTTTTAGTGTACAACTTAATGGGTTTCATTATGACATGGGTTTCATTGTGACATTTTCATATATGCATTTCATTGTACATTGCTCACATAACTTCCCTCTTATCCTCTCATGCCCCTCCTCCCCTATCCCCACTCTCCCACCAATGATCTCCTTTATAGTTGTATGTCTTTTTGTAGGAATATTTATCTGTATATGTGCATCCTGATTTGATTTAAGTCCAAACTTTTTTCTATAATGATCAATCTTTTTACATTCTTGGCAGTATTATATGAATGATCTAGTCTGTTTGGATTATTGCCACCCTTTGGTATTATTACTATTTTCTTTCCTGTACTAATAAAGTTATGCTGTTTACATTGAGGTTGACCTCTCCCCACTTCCTCCCTCCTTCGTGGTTCTCCTCCCCTTCCTGCCTTCTCCCATCATCATTTCCTTTTCCTAGATCCCTCCCTCCTTCTTTGCACACCTTAAATTGTCCCTTCTCCGCTAAGTTTACATAACCTTTTTATTATGTTCCAATTTATGTATAGGATTTTCTTCTTTTAAGTTTGATTCAGCTCCCAAATATGAGTGAGAACAAATGGTATTTCTCTTTTTGGGCATGTGTTCATTCACTTACAATGATTTTCTCCAATTCCATCCATTTTGCTGCAAATGACATTATTTCATTTTTTTAATTGCAGAGTAGTATTCCATTGTGTATGTGTACCATATTTTTTTTATCCATTCCTCTGTTGATGGACATTTTAGGTGATTCCATATCTTTGCTATCGTGAAAAGTGCTGCATTGAACATGGAGATGCAGATGCCTCTGTAGTATGATGACTCATTTCCCTTTGCGTATATTCCCAATAGTGGTAAAACTGGTAGATCTACTTTTAGTTTTCTGAGGTACCTCCATATTGATTTCCAAAGTGATTGAACCAATTTGCAACCTCACCAGCAGTGTAAGAGTGTATGTTCCCTTTTCCCCACACCCTTGACAGAATTTGTTGTTACTTGTTTTATAGATCTTGGCCATTCTTACTGGAGTAGAATCTGTGGGTTGTTTTGATTTGCATTTCCCTAATGGCTAGGGATACTCAGCACTTTTTCATCTGTTTCAAGGCCTTACAAGCTTCTTCATTTGGGAACTGTCTGTTCAGTTCCTTTGCCCACTTGTGTATTAGGTTATTTGTTTTCTTGGGAATTGCTTTCTTGAGTTATTTATAAATTCTGGAAATTAGTTCTCTGTCCACTGTATAGGATGCAAAGATTTTCTCTCATTCAGTGGTGACTTCCTTATCTCTGTTGATTATTTCCTTTGCTGTACAAAAGCTTTTTAATTTCATATAATCCCATTTATCTATTCTTGTTGTAATTTCTTAAGCAATTGGAATCTTATTAAGGAAATGCTTTCCTATGCCTGTATGTTGGAACATATTGCCTATCTTTTCTTCTAGTAATTTTAAAGTTTCTGGTTTTATATTGAGGTCTTTTATCCATTTTGAGTTAACTCTCTTGCATATTGAGAGGTTTGGGTCTGTTTTCATTTTTCTGCAAGTGGATATCCAAGTTTCACAGTACCATTTATTGAAAAAGCTATCCTTTCTCCAATTTACCTGCTTTTCTCCTTTGTCAAAGAAGAGGTCAAATTATCCTTATTTGTGGGGATGACACAATACTTTACCTAAAGGACCCCAAAAACTCCTCTAGAAAACTTTTAGACCTAATTAACTCCTTTAGCATAGAGGCAGGATACAAAATTAACATGCAAAATCAGTAGCATTCCTTTACACCAACTTTTCAACCCTTTAAAGAGGTCTTTTGCAACACCTTTTCCCAATTCAATGAACTTACTCTGTCAAAGGCCTGCAGCCACAGCCCTGTGGCATTCGATCCCGTCAGATCTTGGAAGCTAAGCAGGGTAGGGCCTGGTTAGTACTTGGATGGGAGACCGCCTGGGAACACCAGAAGCTGTAGGCTTGGGAGAAGGACCTGGCAACCCCCTCCCAAAAATCAATCTGCCATTGAAAACCCTATGAACAGCAGAGAAGCACTGATAATAGTGTTTCCCCTGTTGTACAGAGGGCACCTAACAACAACAACAACTCTGTCAAAAATAAATGAATAAATATTATGCTACTATTTTTCTCTCATACCTGATATATTTATAAAATAATTTTCTACTTTATTTTATATCTTTCATAAGGATTATCTTATAGCTAGCTCCATTTCTCCTAATTTAGCTTTTAAGAACTCTCTGATAATTAAAATAATAACATAATATAGCATGATAGGAGGCGACTGTACAATACATATATCTATTTGATGGAAGTATATTTAAATAATCCAACAAAATAGATGTAGGACACAGTGACTTTTAAGATAATCATGTCTTCATTCTTTTATTCAGTAAACATTTACTAAACTATGTAAATAGGGATAGTATTGGATTCAGAGAAATTTCACAACACTGAGAGACACGTTTGTTAAAAAGTGCTAAGGGCAACCACAGAGCCATTCACAGAAATAGAAACATATCAAGAATAGATTTTAAATTCAGTTTTTAAGTGCAATACAGATTATACAAGCCACAATTTTTTTGATGGGTTTAACCCACCCAGGGCCTCACACATACTTTGCAAGGGTATGCACCTGTAGCCCATTTTTTTATTTTTTTATTTTGAGTCAGGGTCTCACTATGTTGTGCAGGCTGCCTCTGGCCTGGAACTTTTGATCCTGCTGCCTCTACCTCCCAAGATGCTGGGATTACAAGCATGTGCCACCATGCCCAGCTCAAAGCCACAATTAAGGTTGGGTTCTAAAAATGGGCAATGTTTTCGATTATGGCAGCTGCAAATAAAATAAGTGGTGCTGCCACCCAAAGCCACTGATTTGGTTGTGCTGTCTTGATGGACAGCTGGATCACTATGTAACAGCACCTGGATCAGTGCAGTAACAGGAGCTCAGTCAATGTAAGTAGAATTTGTTTTGGAGCTGATCCCAGCATTAAATCTTGAGCAGCCACATCAATTGGGGGACTTAGTACCAGTCATGTCCCAAATAAAAGAAATGTGGTTGCAGTTGAGGGCAATATGGACAAGGCAGAAAACTTTTGTATGTGAAACTATTGGCCAGTACACTACACGGTGGGATACTGAACATGAAAGCAAACATAATTGAAGAAAACAAAAAAGCGGTGCGGACAGAAACTTCAGAGCAATGTGACATTACATAACCACCTACAGATGAAAATGCCAAAAGTTTACCAATAAAGGGGGGAAGAGAAAAAAAAGCCAAAAGTTTAAAAACTATACAGAGGTATCCAACAGTGCTTCTCAAATTTCATTTCACCTGATTGGTGTCTACATTGTTCTATGTATGTGCTTGATAAAATTGAAATGTCTAATAAATATCTGAGCACCACTGGGAACATCAAGGCTACTGTATTAAGAAGATCTTTGCAAATAACTTGTGAAGGAGGCTCATCTTCAGAAACTATATGTGTCAGAGCCAGGAATGTGACTGAAAGTGGTGGGCTAGCACGTATGATGCCCTGGGTTCCCCTCAGCACCACAAAATAAATAAATATGTATATATATATATATGTGTGTGTGTGTGTGTGTGTGTGTGTGTGTGTGTGTGTGTGTGTGTGTGTAGAGTCAAAGAACCTTGAACTTATCTTTTAGAACTGGATTAAATCATTTCTCCCTGATCATCATTATCCTTGAGAGTAGGAAAAGGAAAATAACTCTCCTTCTCATATACATCACTGGCCTTCTGAGAGGATCCTGTGTGAGTGGCAATATGTACTCTTTAAAAAAATGAAACTATTTTGGATTTTTTTTAGTTGTTATCATTTATATTTTGAGGACCACAACCCACTGGAGACAGTGAATTCCAAAATAAACTTTTGATAAAAAATAAACTGGAAAACTTATTACAAAACATATCCCAGACCCATGCCTCAGGAATTATGGTTCTAGTATCTCCAGAGAGGAGCCCAAGAATAGACAATTTTTGTTGGCATCCTCCATCCCACTCATACCAATACAGATTATAAAGAGACCGTATTTTTTGCAACATTATCATTGAGTATGTAACAAAGACTCTAGTCTATCTCACCAGAAAAATAAGAACTCTATGTAATACTAATTATCCTGAGAATATATAGGTTCAAAGACACTTCTAAAATTGTTACATTTCTTATCTTTTTTTCCACTTCACTTTCATGACCCACTACATATTTAATTATATATCTTTCATATTACAAATATAGAGAAAACGGTAGCTACAAAACAGAAATCATGTTTTGGAATTAGTAGGAATCTATGGACTCCATATTAATAAACCATAATCTATGGTTTTATTGTTATGGAAAATTCTGTTGCATATCTAGAAAAGAAGTGATTTTTTTTTCCTTTTTTATGTGCAAAATTGTTTTTCCCTCTTTTTTAGTGGTTGTCATTTTGCTTAATATTTGCCATTTAAATCAGCTTTCATTTTTAAAAATTTTGGAAATAGAAGAAAATAGATAAAAGTTCAACCCAACAGCCTTCAATTTGTATTAATTTGGTTAATTCATTATTAATTCAACAAGTATCTTCCAAAGAGATTTCTTTCTTTCTCTCTCTCTCTCTCTCTTTTTTTTTTTAGCTATTGCAAAAGACTTCTTTATCAACAGAGGAATGGCTTGAAAACTTGTGGCATATGTACACAATAGAATATTACTCAGCAATAAAGAAGAATGAAATTATATCATTTTCAAAAAAATAGATGGCCTCAAGGAGTGTTTTCTAAAGGACTAGAAACAAAAAAATAGAGGAGAGGAAACCAACTATAAAACAGAGAGAAACTCTTACATTGTTTACATTAGAGTGGAGAGACCAGTAATATAAAAGATGTACAAGTAAAATATGCAGAATCATATATAGTGATACACAAAAATAAAGCAGGAAATGAGCCTGGTGCCACGGCACACACCTGTAATTCCAGTGACCAGGGAGGCAGAGGCAGGAGGATGGCAAGTTGTAGACCAAAGGTAGTCTGCGTGATTTAGCAAGACCTCGTCTCAAGAAAGTAAAAAAATGGGCTGGGCATGCAGCTTAGTGGCACAGCACTTGCAAAGCGTGCAAGCACGAGGCCCTGGGTTCAACTCCAGTACCACAATAAATAAATAAATAAATAAATAAATAAATAAATAAATAAATAAGAGGCAGGATATGTAATTTTACACAAGATCACCAGAGAAAGGTCCATGAAGAAGGTGGCATTAGAGAAAAGACTTAAAAGAAATGAGGAAAACGGCCAGTTTTTCAGATATAGAAGAGAATGAACAGAAGTAGAACATCAAGATCAATCAGCTGGGAGAGCGTGAGATAGGAGCTGGGGAAGAAGGTGTGTGCAGAGCGAGTGAGGGGCAGGAAACCTGGAAGAGATGAGGGGGCCAGGCAATTCTGGGGCCTTAAAGGATCTTTGGCTTTTACTCTGAAGAAAGGAATACACAGTCTTATACATATATCTAACAAGCCAGTTAACTGTGCTTCTGTGCAGCAGTATGTGTACAATGTGCATCTGCACTCTGTTAAGTCTGTTATAAAGTATTCTTGTTAGGTGTCATTGAGTCAGATTCAACTCATAGTGACCCTATGTACACCAGAACAAAACACTACCCAACAACTGTACCACGTACATGATCTTTTTATGTTTGAGCCCATTGTTGCAGACGCTGTGTTTCTTCTCTTGAGTCATACCACATCAGCAAAAGAAGGTCCCAGTGGCTTTATTCCATTCTTGTCATTAAGATTGACTCTACTTTGAGGAGGCAACTTTTCCCCAGTTTTTTCTTAAATGCCTTCCAGCCTGGGGGGCTCATTTTCTGACACTATATTTGACAGTGCTTCTCTACTATTCATAGAGTTTTCAGTGGCTAATTGTTTGGGGAATGGGCTGCCGTGTTCCTTCTCCCTAGTCTGTCTTAGTCTGGAAGCTCACCTGAAATCAGTCCACCATGTGTGACCCTCCTGGTATCTGAAATCCTGGTGGCATTGCTTTCAGCATCACAGCACGACACAAGCCCCCATAGCATGACAAGTTAACAGACATGAAGGGAATACAATATACTACCTTCTCCTTTTTCTTTACCAAAGGCAAATATTGTCATGCTTATATTTGTTTGCCACATTTGCTTTAAGAAATAAAGACATCACTAAGGAGTCATTGTGAATGAATGAGTCATTTCACCTACTTGATAATGAACTAGCTACAGATTATGGAATCAAATAAATTCTCAAACATTTTGTGTAAATAATTTATTTACACAGTCATTCAACAAATATTTATTATGAGTCTTCCATGTACCATGTGAAGATTCAGCGATGAACAAAGCAGTTCCTAGATTTCTCAGATGTCACAACCACACTTATTTCTCCTCCATAATATTTGCAACCCACTTACCCTACACCAAATTGTCCCTATACTGCACACTCTAAAAGTATTTTTAAAAATGCCTTTCAGACTCCTTCTCTATTATACACCCATTAGGCAACTTGTTCCAAATCTAAGTCTCTTTTCTCTGTCATATTTCTGAAATGTGATCATTACTCTTTGGCTTCTCAGGAAATTGGTGGAAATGATCTTTTAAGAAAATAATGTACTTTGTGAATGTCTTTTTCCATATGAAATACAGTATTTTAGGAAGACAGTAACTTTTCTTTCCTAATAGATATTTCAACCAACAGAATCAAAATTTTCTCCAACCATGTCTTTGCTTTCTCCTATTACATGCTAGTTTGCTTTACAAGGTTTTTTTTAATAGTCATAAAAGTATGACCTTGTATAAGCGTCCCAGGAGACATGAGCCTCAGCCTTTCATTGAACAAACATTTGTTTTTTGTAACTATATGAACAAGCCAAACTGCACGTAGTCCAAAACAATAATTCTGCCTTTTTTACCACTCTCTTTAAAAAAAAAAAAGTCATATTCAAGGAATCCTATTGCAGTGATAATGAAAATATTTTAATTTTACCATTTGACCATGAGAAGAACTTTGAGCTTTGGCGCTTACAGTAAAATAGTTTCGCATTCTGAAGAAGATTTCCTAGCGTGTTCTCATTTCCAGTTATCAACTGAGCAGATGTTAAGAAGGCAATCAGGTTTTATAACTTTAGAACATATTTATTTGCTTAAATAGCATAACCAAGTAACATTCATAACTTAATACATATTTTAGCAGTTCTTAAACAAGACATCTTTGTTGCTGCATTATAAACTATAATAATGTTTCTGCAACGGTAACTAAGTATGGAACTATTGGGTTTCAAATTATGGGAAATTGAATAACAAGAAAACCTATCCAGACTAGTGGCATGTCTGTAAATTCTTTTGAGGACAGTCATGAGATTTCCAATGAGATATTGCTTCCTATAGCCAGACAAATGAATTGATTGTTCAGTTTAGACTCAGTAAACATTTTTAGCTGAAAAAAAATACCTGCGGCCATCTACCCTATTAGGTACCATTTAAGAAATTTTTCTATTTTCATAGTTAAAATAAATAAAACCAGTAATATGTACAAATGATTTGTTGCTTTATTAACATTTTTGGTAAAATAAATCTCCAATTTCCTTAATGTTTACATACATTATCCTCCTCTTCATTTGATCAATAATTATGTATTTAAAAAATATATTTGTGATCCTAATGAAAATACCAACAAGATTCATTGTGAGTTGGATTGGTCAGTTACCCATTTCTCATTTCTCCTATAAAATAAAGATGAAGTTGCGTGGTAGAGTTATTGTGAAGAATAAATGAGGTAATGACCATGAACTCATTGAGGAGTGAAAAAAGCAAGATACTGTGAGTTACTGTTATTTCACTAAGATTATTCATAGCATGGCCATTCTCATCTGGAAATTACAGTCAGCACAGCTGTGAGCTAGCTGAGCAAACATGGCCATGAGAAGCTGTAACCACAGTAACTGGGGAGGTAGGTGGGGGCAGGAGGCTCACAAATTCAAAGCCAGAAGCAACCTGTGTAACTTAGATCTTGCCTCAAAATAAAAAATAAGAAAGGAGCTGGGGGTGGAGGGGCAGCTCAGTGGTAGAGCATTTGCAAAGTATGCACAAGGCCCTAGGTTCAGCCCCCTCAGTACCACTAAACAAACAAAGAAACATGGTCATGACAGACTATGCCAGGAAGGAAACTTGCCACCCCCAGAACCACCAAGCATGTATGAGTGGGTGCTTAAACTAATGCTGAGATTAAAACTCTTACCCTATGAGGTCAACATCCTTTTTGATTGATCAGATGTTTGGAACAGTCAGTATTTTCAGGTTCTGGTCATCATTTCTGCTATTTGTGAGATACCAGGGAAAACATGTTTTGATTCTAAGACCACCTGAGAATTGTTATGGAAGCACCTCAAATTGAAGAACAAAGCAATAAATTCAACCAGCCACTTTATTTTCTTCTTGTGATTTTATAATTGTTATGTGTACCCTATGCACCAGGAAGTGGCTGAAAAGCCAACACCTTGTCAATTATAGCATGAGGATACCTGGATATTTTGATATCAAGCAGAAGATATTTCAGTGCCTTCTCTAGGCAAGGGTAGTATAACATGAAATGCGTTTAGAAAACAGATGTAGCTACAGAGGTCAGGCATATCTTAGGATGAGGGACAGGTGTAACCACAACTGAGTACGTTATTTGAAAGTAAACTAGCTTCCTTTTAGTACATACATACTTATACACATATTGCTTCTATTTATGAAGAAAAGTGTATTTACTTTAAATATCCAATTCATTTCAGCTGTTTTCATTAGATAACTCTTTAAATGTTGTTGCATCTTGTGTATAAGATCTTTAATGACTATCTCCAAACAAAATCAAATGCTAGATGCAGCATAAACAAGTCAGACTTAATATCAGTGATCAGTGCATGCTATTTGCATGTATGGGAATAACTCACTGAAT
>VMDO01009733.1:0-15808 GCA_007922755.1 Pedetes capensis
AAAAAAAAAAAAAAAAAAAAAAAAAAAAAAAGTTGAGAAATTGAAAACCAAAGAAAAAAATATATACTGCAACAAGAGATCCAAGAACTATGGAACAACTGCAAAAGGGGTAACATACATATAACAAGATTACAAAAAAGAGAAGAAAGAAAGAATTATTTGAAGCAGTATTGACCGAGAATTTCCTAGAATTAATGAACCACAGAAACAGGAATCTCAGAGAATACTAAGCAGAATAAATACCAAAAACCTACACCCAAGAATATTATATTTTAACTGGTAGAAAATCAAGAATAAAGAAATCCTTTAGCACTCAATGAGTAATAAATACTATTGTAGCAATATCAGATAATAGAGACAACAAAAATCCACTCCAGCTCTGTAATACTGTGATGGTGGCTACATGACATTATATAGTAGTCAAAATCATACAACACAAAAGAGTGAACCCTAATATAAACCACACACTTTAATTGATCATAATATGTTATTATTAATGGTCCATCAATTGTAACAAATGTATCACAGTAATGCAAGATGTTAATAACAGGAGAAACTGTGGAGGATGCAGAGGGAGAAGAGGCATTTGAGAATGCTTTATCCTAGCTACTCAAATTTTCATAAACCTAAAACTGCTCTAAGAAAATAAAGCTTATTACTTTGCTCTTGGGTAATTTGCTTTTTTCCTTCACCAAATTATGAGTACATTTACAGTCATCAAAGGATCATCTAGAAAATTTTAAAATATTTCATTGAATTAGCATATCTTAACTTTATCAATCTTTTACAGTTAACTTTTAAAAAACAATTCATAGACTGGGATTGTAGCTCAGTGCTAGAGTGATTGCCTAGCATGTGCAAGGCCCTGAGTTCAATCTCGAGCACTGAAAAGAAGTTTTTAAAAAGGAACAATTTACCTCAAGTAAGTATCAGTCCCTTCTCTGGTACTTCTGAAGGAGAAATAGCTTCTGATACATCTATAGAAATTTTCACTATTTCCTGAGCCTACCTAGCCAAGCAATTACCTGGATAACTTAGAAAGATGTACTTCTCTGTGATTGAATACAGCCTCAGCACTGAATTATGCTACTAATTGCTTTAACTTTATACTGCAGAGTGCATAAGCAGTGGTTTCTGGATAGATGTTGCCCAACCAATGCCAGAGTCTAAAGTCACAACCTGGATCTGTGCTTTCGAGACTTACTAGTGGATATTTGTGTGTGGTGCTTTCTTTCACAAGCTGTCATCTGCCCCTTACAATGTCCCATAAAGTATAGTTATCTCCATTTGACAAAAGTCAACAACAGGACTCATAACTTCCCCATGGTTACAGACTAGTAAGTTAGGGAACTTCAACTTATGCCCAGGTCTTCATCCCCAAATCCATTCCCCTTCTATACACTATCTCCTTCCTGCAGCTGTAGCCCTGTGGCATCCAATCTCATCAGATCTCAGAAGCTAAGCAGGGTCGGGCCTGGTTAGTACTTGGATGGGAGACCGCCTGGGAACAGCAGGTGCTGTAGGCTTGGGAGATGGACCTGGCAACCCACTCCCAAAAATCAATCCGCCATTGAAAACCTTATAAACAGCAGAGAAGCACTGACAATAGCATTTTACCTGTTGTACACAGGGTCATCTATGAGTTGGATACCGACTCGATGGCACCTAACAACAACACTATCTCCTAAGATATCCCAAGACATCCACAATGCCCTGGTTCCTACTACAAGTTGACTTGGAGACACCCACTTGCCTTAGATAAGTGCCAATCATGCAAAAAAGAAGGAGAATTCTAATCTCATCTGTTCTACCTATGGAGCATATTTTAAAGGTTTTTGTTTGTTTGTTGCAGTACTGGAAAGTTGAACGCAGGGCCTCACACATATTTTGCAAGCGCTCTACCACTGAGCTACCCTCCTAGCCTATATTTTACTCTTCTATCTTGAGACAGGGTCTTGCTAAGTTATGCAGGCCACCTTTGGCCTCAAACTTGCAATCCTACTGCTTCCACCTCCCAAGATGCTGAGATTATAGGCATAAACCATTGAACCTGGCAAAGTTTTATTTTTAAATGACACATAATAGTTGTACATATTTATGGGTTAAAATGTAATGTTTTCATGTTGTTGTTAGGTGCCATGGAGTTGTGTCCAACTCATAGCGACCCTATAGGGCTTTCAATGGCTGATTGTTCCAGGATTGCTTTGGGAGTGGATTGCCATGTCCTTCTCCCAAATGTTTTGATACATGTATATATTGTCTAGCTTGCAGCGGTATCACTGTGGCATCTAATTCCATCAGATCTTGGAAGCTAAGCAGGGTTGGACTTGGTTAGTGAGTGCTTGGATGGGAGACCACCTGGGAATACCAGGTGCTATAGGCTTGAGAGAAGGACCCAGCAACCCACTCCCCCAAATCAGTCCACCATTGAAAACCTTATGAATAGCAGAGAAGCAGTGACAAGTATTTCACCTATTGTACATAGGAGTCACTATGAGTCGGACCCCGACTAGAGAGCATGAAAAACAAGTAAAATATAGTGTCTAAAGATCAAATCCACATAGAATATTTTCTTAACTAACCCTTATACTCAGATAATTATAGATTTAAATGTAGTTGTAAGAAATAATATAGAGAACTTATGTAACCTTTGCCTAGTTACTCCCAATGGTAAAGTCTTACAAGAATATACTATAATATAACCACGACATTGATACAGTAAAGATACAGAACATGTCTATCACTATGAGGTGTGCTCAAATTGCCCTTGGTGGTCATATCCACTGTGTGCCAAACTCATCCCCATTTTAATTCCAAATATCCACTAATATGTTCTCTGTTTCTATAATTTTATCATTTCAAGAATCTTACATAAATGGGGCCATAAACTAAGTAACCTTTTGAGATTACATTTTCCTATTTATGTTAATTGTCTGGAGATTAATCTAGATCGTTACATGTTTCAACAGTTCATTCCTTTCTATTGCCAAGTACGATCCCATGGTATGGATATAGCACAACTTCTTTACTCATTCACCCATTGAAGGACACTTGAGTATTTCCAATTTGGTGCTATTACAAATGAAGCTGTTATAAACATTCATGTACAGTTTTTGGTGTGAATGTAAATTTTCATTCTTCTGGAATAAATGCCCAAGAGTGCAATTGCTGGGTTGTATGGTAGTTGCATCTTTAGAGACTTTTAAGAAACTGCCAAAATGCTTTTCCAAAGATGTCCACTAGCATCTAGGAGAGTTCACATTTCTCTGCATCCTCTCCAGCTTTTGATGTCACTATTTTCATGTTAGCCATTCGGTGGGTATTTCATTGTGCTTTAGTGTAAAATGAATTGGTAAAATTTTCTCCTCTAGATTCTACATCCTCCTTCTCCTTCTACAACGCTAGAAGAAATCATGGAGAACTGGTGTTAATAATTCTTTAAACATCTGAGCCTGGTGATTTATTTTTTGAGAATTTATTATAAATTCAATTTCATAATTATTATAGAGGCTATTGAACCTATACAGCAGAAGGGCATGGCAATCCACTCCCGAAACACTCAGCCATTGAAAACCCTATGAGGGTTGCTATGAGTCGGACTCAACTTGACGGCACCTAACAACAACATTCCAACTATATGTTAAGTGAGTTGTGATAGTTTGTAATTTTTGAGAAAGTAGTCCATTTGGTGCAAACCATCAAACATACATAGAGTTGTTCATAACAATCCTCTTAATACTTTTGACACATGCAGGGTCTGTAATGATTGCCCATCTTCATTACTGATATTCATAGTTTGTCTTTTCTGTTTTTCTTTGTAAGTTTTACTTTTAAAATTGCCAATTTTATGGCTCTCTTCAAAAACTACCTTAAAAATTCCCTAAAAAACTAAGTTTTGTTGATTTTCCATATTGCTTTTACGTTTTTAATTTTACAGATTTCAGATACTGCTTTATTATTTCTGTTATTTTTGCTTTAGGTTTATTTTGCTTTTCTAGATTTTTTTTTTTTTCCAGTTCTGGGGATTAAACCCAGGGGCTTATACATGGTAGGCAAGTATCCTACCACTATGCTGTATCCTCTTTGTTTTTGTTTTTTGTTCTTTTGTTTTTTGAGATAGGGTCTCACCTATCGTCCTGCATGTAACCCAGGACAAGCTTAATCTTGCTATGTAGCCCAGGCTGCCCTCAAACTCACAATCCTCTTGCTTTAGCCTTGTGAGTGCTGAGATTACAGGGGTGCATCCACTCAGCTCTAGATTCTTGAGGTGGTTCCATAGCAGCTTAAATTATTGACTTGACACTTTTCCTCATTTTTAATGTATGGATTTGATGTTATAAACTTCCTTCTCAGCCCTGCTTTATCTGCTTCCCACAAATGTTTGTATGTTGTATCTGCACATTTAGTTTAGCATGTATTTATTTCCCTCAAGCTCTCCTCTTTGACTCAGATTATTTCTGAAGTATGTTGTTTAATTTCCAAGTGTACAGAGACTTTTCAGTTGTCTTTTTGTTACTGATTTCTAATTTGATACGCTATGGTCATACTTGGAATGATTTCAATTCTTTTACATTTGTTAAGGTTTGTTTTCAGCCCAGGATATGGTCTACTTGGTATATGTTCTGTGGACACTTGAAAACAATGTGCATTGTGCTGTTGTTGAGAGGAGCATTCTCTAACTGCTGATTAGATCCTGTTGATAGATGTTGCAGAGTTCTTTTGTCCTTGCTGTTTTTTTGTCTAGTTGTTTAGATCAATTGTTGAGAGTGCAATGTTGAGGTCTCCAACAATAATTGTGGATTTTCCTATTTCTTCTGTCTATTTTGTTAGTGGTTGCTTTACTTATTTTGCAGCTCTGTTGTTTGGTGCATACCAATTAGAATTACCATGCTTTATTGCCAAATCATCCTTTTTATCATGTTATAATGCCTTTCTGTATCTCTGGCAATTTTCTTTGCTCTGGCATCAACTTTTTCTAATATTAATATGGCCATTCTTGTTTTCCTTTGATTAATGTTTGTATAATCCATTCTTTTCTGTTTACTTTTTTGCCACTTTAACCATTTCACATTGCTGTACAACCATCACAATCCATCACCAGAATTTTTTCATCTTCCCAGACTGAAACTCTGTACCCATTAAACAATAACTTCTCTTTCTTCCTCTCCCCAAGCCATGGAAGCCATAAGTATACTTTCTATTTCTATGAATTTGATGATTGTAGGTACCTCATATAAGTGCAATCACACAGTTATTTGTCCTGTCATGACTGGCTTATTTCACTTAGCATCCTGTCCTCAAGTTTCATCCATATTATAGCATGTGTCACATGGACACACAGAGCTGCTTCCACCATTTTCCTATTGGAAATAATGTTTCCATTGGAAATAATGTATGAACATGAATGTACAAATATCTGTTCAAGTTTATGCTTTCATTTTTGGGGGGATGCCTGAACTCAGAAATGGAAGTGGCACATCATATAGTAATTTTATGCTTAATTTTATTTGAAGAACCACAGATGTTTTCCATAGCAACATACCATTTTACATTACCACTATCAGTGCACAAGAGTTCTAATTTCTTTCTCCATATCTTTGCTCATATTTGTTATTTTCTGCTGTATGTATGCAGTGTGTGTGTGTGTGTGTGTGTATGTGTGTGTGTGTGTGTGTGTGTATTGGTAATAGCCATCTTAATGGGTACAGAGTGGTTCTATCCTTTTACTTTTAATCTGCCTTAATCATTATATTTAAAGTCAGATTTTTATATCTAGAATATCACTCCTGAAGCAATCCCAAAATAATCAGCCACTGAAAACCCTATGAGGGTCACTGAGTCAGATGTGACTCGATGGCACCTAACAACAACAACATAGTTAGGTCATGTTTTTTTTATCCACTCATTCAATCTCTGTCTTTTAATTGGCATTTTTAGATCATTTATGGTTAAATTATTACTTTGTTAGCACTAAGTCTGCCCGCTTTTTTGTTTGTTTTCCATTTGTTCTCTATATTTTCAATTTTTTTCTCTTTTCTCCACCTTCTGGTGGATTACTTGAACATTTAGTAGAATTCCATTTGGATTTACCTGTAGATTTTGAGTATATTTCTTTGTATAGCTTTGTATAGTAATTGCTCTAAGTATCACATACTTGTATACATAATTTATCATAGTCTACTGGTGTCATTTTAGCATTGTGTGTGTGATATAGAAAACTCGCCTCCCTTTATATTCCCTTATACTCCTGTTTGTTAATGTTACTGCCTTAAATAATTCTGCATACATTTAGAACCACATTATTGTAGTTTTTGCTTCAACCATCAAACATAATTTAGAAAACTCAAGAGGAGAAACAAAGCCTATTATAATTACCTACATCTTTGCCTACCATGTTCTTTCCCCCCTCCTGATATTCCAAAATTCCTTCATTTTTCAAAAATGAAAACTCTTCTTTTTAGAAGACTTCCTTTAGGCATTGTTTTAGGCTAGGTCTCCATGTAACAAATTCTCTCACCTCGGAATGTCTTGATGTCCCCCTCATTCCTCTCATTGCTGTGAGGCAATGCAAAGGTCCTGACTGTCCCCTAGGTCTCCCCTGACCCCAGCCCGGCTGGGGAAGGGGCAAGCCGAGGGATATACCATCAGTCCTGGGTGGGGTGGCAGCCCACACACCCTGTGTAGTTTCCACTGCCCCTGAGGGAGATGGGTGAGCCATCATCACCAGCCAGCCAGGATGGTCCTCTGCTTGGTCTTCTCTGATCCACTTCTGGTGAAGGTGTTGGGCTCCTCATATGGCATCAAGAGGGCAGAAGTCTGGGCCCCCCACTCGGCCTTTGCTAGTGAGGTTGCAGATGCGCCATGGTTTTTCTTCCAGTGTCTGGCTGGAGTAGAGCCAGTCTGAAAGTTTCTGTCCTGCAAGGCTGCACTTCCTCAGTTCTTTGGCTAGAGAAAGGAGACTCTTGTGGAAGATCTGGGCTGTGCTTATCACTGTTTCCAAGCTGGCCTCTTCAGTTGCAAGGCTGACATATGAGGCAAAAGGAAGTCCAGAAAACTCCCCACAGTGTCACTGCTCAAGCCAAAATCCTTATAGCCTGTCTGTCTTCTTCTCTCCAGCTGTCAGTCTTCTTACTTTTACCTTAGATATAATGGCCATGACTCAACATTGAATTTAGCAGAAGGAATAAGAAAAAGTATGTCTTACTCCATTTTCCCAGAAGTCTGAGAGAATGGGTTTTAGCTGGAGAAATTTTTTTTAGTGAGGCTAACGAGGAATAGCATAATCCTATTTAGTTAAAAATCAATAAAGACTATAGATATTTTGTATAGCCAAAGGCATAAGAATGAATATCAGTATTTTGCACTTTGTTCTGAGACACATTAATAGTTCTGCCATACGAAAAATATTCTTCTGTGATCAAGAACGTGTCAGAAGAGCTGCATTTGATCCTCACCCTTTGAGGTGCTCCAGTAAATTAGCATTATAATAAATGCTCTGAGAAAATCTGCAGTAAAGAATGTGCTTAACTTTCTGATTTAGTGTTTCCCAAATTAAACCAAACATGAAACATGCTTTTCCAGAACATCTAGTAATATCCTGGAACAGGGTCCACTTTGGAAATAATTGAGCCACATAATCCAGGGAATTGGCTGAGGACCCAGCCTCTGCAAGGAAGAAGACTGGCATCTCACTACATGAGCTGTCCTGTCCTCCCAAGTCCCAGCAAGTGGGTGGACACTCAGTCTTGATGGAACATGCACAGCAGAGTGGTGGGGTGACAGAGTAGTCCTTTGCGTTTTCTCAACTCTAGTAATCTCTATATCTTACCTTCTTTTTGTGAATCTATATCAACCTCTACAAGGTAAGAGGGGAAAGTATTCCGATTCCATTTTGCTGGTGACAAAGAAATGTAAGAATACTTCTAGAAGAGCCAGTTTGAGAGCTGCAGTCTTCCAACTACAAAGGCCCTTCATAATTACTGAGTGTTTGTGGTTCCAGATTGGGGACCTGGCCTGCCAGAAGTGAGTGCAGTCTGATCTCCCAGGCCTGCCTTCCAGGAGCCGGTGCCCTTAATCTTCCTTGTGTCTCCCTAGTGAAAAACCACTCAAGGGGCTTCTAGAGCTTTTTTTCTTACTTCCCCACACATGGCTCTGCTAGGATGGCCTTCCTGCTTTCCAGAAACTTTTGTTCCATGGAAAACAAGTGCTGTTTTCCAGAGCAAAACCTCCAGGGAAGTGAAAGGGAAGCGAGAATCCTAAATACAGGATGAGGATCAAAATTACTCCCTGACCCCCACTTCCTCTTTGGTCATCACAGCCCACTGTACAAGTCAAGAGAGGAAGTGGCTGGGACTTTAGAAAGTGGATTTACTGGGAAGGAGAAAAAGTAGCATGCCCCCAACTCCCAGAACTACACAATAGAGACTTGTCTGCCATGTCGCTTCAGGGAACTGGAGGAGGAAATGACCACTCTAATTTTGAGGAAGGTTCAGCACGAGGGCAAAGCCACCACAGAGTATGAGGCACAGGATGACACTACAAAAAAAGAAACATTTGTCCCTGAAAGATTATATGTCTGAAAGATTATATTTATCTGCCTCCACAGTTATGACACAGCCCCCCTTTTCTCTACAGATGGCCCCTTTGGAAAGGGGAGAGATGAGAGAGAACAAGGAATTTTGTGGTTGACATCATACTAGTGTGACTGGCCTGGCAAGAAGATAGAATTCACTGTGGCCCTGCAATTAGTTCTTTCCTCCTTCCCAACTTTTCTTGCTACTAAGGACATTAACTATGGCATTAAATTCTTAAACATTCCCTAGGAGCCAGGCCTGGCTGCTGTGATAGCCATAGGCGTCACCGAAGACAGCTAGCTACAACCTGCAAGAAGGAAAACAGCATCCGTTGTTTATTCTTTAACTTAGATTCATTTTTCTGGCTTGACCAGAAGGACTGGAGGAAGAAGACGTGGACACGGGCAGATTGGACAAGAAGGGAGGGCAGAAAGACATCCAGAACCAGAGCCCCAGGAAGGGCCCAGAGAAGTTGCTGTGCTAAGTCTGGGGCCAACATGAGAGCCCTAGGCACCTGGGGCAGGCCCTGGGACATAGCGGGAGGGATGCGGAGCCCTGGAATATGAGGTGAAGGAGCATGAGGCCACCGCTCCGCCCACAGCAGCTCCTGCTGTCGCCTGACCTGGGTGGGGCTGAGAGGAAGGAACAGGCTCATTCACACGGCTTCCCTATGACACGTCCACCCCAACCAATTACAGAGGTGGCTAAAGTACAAAGTGATGGACCCCTGCCAGCTCCTGGCCACCATCTTACCCGCCTCTGTTTCATTTCCAGACAATTAGAGCAGAGAGTTTAAGACCATGAATTCCAGAACCAAATGACCCACTTCAAACCCATGATCACTCCCTTCCAACTGTGAGGCCTGGACACAGCTGTCTCTCTGCCTGTTTCCTCATCTGTGAAGCTAGGGCTTGGTAGTGATTATGCTCCTGTGAATTAATGCACAGAAGTGCCACAGTGTCCAGACATGGAGCCCTGTCCTCCTTGCTGTTTTTATTGCATCTGGCCTCTGCTTAGAGCAAGAGAATAATAAACAAGGCAGCCCCAGGTACTGCCTTCCAGGAGCACACTGGTCATTCTCAGCCACTGCAAATGTCATGACTCACTTATTGGCGGCCCCATGTGGCTGGTGTGGATGTTTACACAGGCAAGAGAGAGTGGCCAGAGTAGAGGGTAAATGAGCAGCTGCCCAGGACTGTGCATGCCACAGTGTGTCCCTTCAGCCAGCAGCGGCTTCAGGAGGAAGTTGAACAATCTGTTTAAAAACAAACATTTTAGGCAGGGAACGGTGATGCACGCCTGTAATTCCACCGACTGAGGGGGCAGAGGCAGGAGGATCACAAGATCGAGGCCAGAGGCAGTCTGTGTAACTTAGGGAGACCCTGAGTCAAGATAAAAAATTTAAAAATGGGCCGGGGGAGCAGCCCACTGGTAAAACACTTGCAAAATATGTGCAAGACCTTGGGTTTACCCCCAAGTACCAAAAATAAATAAATAAATAAAATAGAAAAAAAGAAAGAAGAAAAAAAAAAAAGAAAAACATCTTATAGGGGCATTAAAAAAACAAAGGTAACAGAGGGAAAAACTGAATTTCCTCTTAATAACATGCTTTTGTGTTTGTTTGTTTAATGCATCCCATGCAGAAATTCCCATCAGGCAATGCCTAGCATTGAATATTCTGCAGCAGAGAAATACTTCTTGTCCCAGAGAGTGAACAAAACTCCTCCTGTCCCCAAGCACCCCTGCCTCCCCCTAGTTATGTCCTGCCTTCTTCATCTCTGCACCCCAAAATGAGCCAGTGTGTTTCTCGGTTCCCCTTCTGGGTCCTCACCAGAATGCTTGCTATGTGGCCTCTCTAGCTCATCCCAGTAGCTCACCTTAGGCTGTTTTGGTGTCCTGTGACCTCAGGCTTCTCTTCTCTCCAACTGGCCAAGCCTAGGGAGGCTCCCCCTCTTACCTCTTAGTGCAAGCTGCCCCATCCTCTGATTCCTTAATGCTGTGTGCATGTTACAGAGGGGCATCTGGGACCAGCAAAAGCGAGGGGTTGGCTGGGGTCAGAACATGACGTAGCTTCCACAAGGCTCCCTGTCCTCATTTGTACAGTGGGCTAAAACCAGTGTCAGCCTCACGGGCTTGTAACAAAGTTCAAGTGAAATGATGTAGATAAACTGCCTCGCATCATGTCTGGTTCATTGATACTGCTGAATAAAAACTTTCCCCTTATGACTTCCCACTGGAATTATACATTCATCAAGCTTTCTGCCCACATTGACTGTGAGTTCTTCAAAGGCAAAACTATGCTTTATCCATCTCCATATCACTGATTCTTTGTAACTCCACACTCTGGAACAGTGATGATGTGTAGGAGGAAGTCAAGGTTGTTGTTGCTGATGTTAGGTGCCATCAGTAACCTATTACCACAATAATGCTACCCAGCAAACCAAAGTTAAGACGCTAATTCCCATATTGCATGACTCAGCAATTACACTGTGTGACTCAAGCTCTACTGGTTGTTCTTCCAAATTCTGCTGAGCTCACCACATGTCTTGTAGGCTCTGTTTCTGGGGGTGAGGGAGAGTGAGCAGGGATAGGCCATGTGCCTCTCATCAACCTAGTCTGGGCTTGTTCGCCAGAACTCAGGCCTGGTAGGGTTCTTACACAAAGCGGAAGAGCAAAAGCCCTTCTGAAGGTCAGTCTTGAAACTGGCACATTGTCAGTTCCTCTAAACTCTGTGGGCAACAACAAGTTGCAAGGCCAGCTCAGATTCAAGGGATAGAGAAATAGGCTCCATATCTTAAAGAGAGGACATATTTTAAAGAGCATGGATTCAAAGAGGAATTGGAATTGTCACCAATATTGCAATCTACCACACCTCATTTTTTTGTTTGTTTGTTTAGTTTGTTTATTTTGGGTTTTTTTTTTTTAATGAAACTGATTAAAGTGAGAGAGAAATCAACCAGAAGGACAAAAAGAAGGAAAGGCTAATTTCTGTCCTCATAGTCATGGACAAAGATACTTAAATTCTAGGTTGCTCAATACAAGCAATATGAAAACTGACCTGTTAAACCATTAAGTAGTTGAGAGTTCTCTACGGTGCAGTAAAAAGAATATGTGCCAGTTGGGGGATAAATCAAGATACTCCTGTCCAGTGTCTTGGGAAGGCAGACGAGCCTGGATTTATCGAGGACACTTAGCCTCCTGACGGCAGGATAATTACAGACTCCAGCATCATTAATCAGCAGTCCGCCGCTGACGACCAGGAGAGTCTATAAACCTCTAACTCTTTCTGTTCCAAAATTGATTTGACTTAAAAACAATTATTTAAATTTCACATACTTGTGCATTTGGCTTAGGAGAAAGTAGAAAAGACGTCAAGGAGGGTTTTTTTTATTATTAATTGCCACCTCCAGAACACCTTTTAGTTTATTTCAATAATTCAATGAACTTTTTGTTTTACACATATGCACATGAGTAAGCCTTCCATCAGACTCTCCCCAAGGATTCTCCAGCTGTGATCTCAGAAAACTCAATTGAGTGATGAACTGGGGGGCTCAATATCCTAAAAAAGGTGTTGCAAAGCCGCAGGCATGGAGTCAAGTGTCTTTCATGGAGCAATTTCCCTAGATAGGGTAAAGTCTCCAGCTGTGGGTGACCATCCTTTCCACAAGCTCTCCATTCCTCTGGTTCACCTTTTCCTCAATACCAAGTAAAACAGTATTGTCACTGCGGAAAGCCCTCCTCCCACCACTGCAGGAGGCCCAGCATCCCCCATTCTATCCGTGGATTTCCAAGGGCAAGGGGTCCCTGTTCTTCTGGCCAGCACATGCTTACAGTCTGCACCCCAATCCCTGCAGTGCCCATTGTTCCCCTTTCTTGAAATGTTCTACTGTGGTGCAAACTCTCTTTTCCTTCCTCTCTGCAAAGTTTTTTGTACATGAGCCACATGGAGCAGATTTTACTGATGGTTTTATGGACAAAGGGGGCAACCACGGATAGATAAAATAGGAAATAAAGTCACAGTAGAAAGACATCGCTGTCCTTATTGTCTGGCTGCATCTGCTTCCAGAAGGGCTCTCTTCCTCTCCTGTCTTCCACATGCCCTGCCTCATGCTGGTCCCTGAGCCTCTCACTTTTCTCAAAGCTCCCTCCAGACCACTGAGCCTCCCCTGCTGGTCTGATCATCTGTCTCTCATCTCTTCCTCCTGCTGGATGGCAGCAAAGCCTCAGCATGGCTTGATTTCCAAGAGCACTTTAGCCTTCTATTCTTTTGTCCTTACCTGTCTAGCACAGGCCGGGGCACCTCACGTCTCAGCAGCAGTGGGAATTCGTGTCATTTTGTTTTCCAAGCCAAAGTTCTCCCTCTCAGGACAATTCTTCTTCTATCCAATGAAAATCGGTGCACACCATGTCCAAAGCCACAGGTGTTTTCTCCCATCAGTCTACCTAGCTGCAGGGAGTTGAAAGCTCAGAGGGACTTGTCTCAGGTTAAGGAATTATATCAAAAAATATAACCAAAAATTTTATCTGGGAGATGTAACCCACTACTTCTCAAACTTTAATGTGTATGAAAACCTTTCATTGTACATATTAAAAATATGGCTTCCCTGGTCCTATTGAGACAAAATCTGATTCCAAAAACCTATGTCAAATCTAGGACTCATGCACTTTTTTATAGTGTCCCACTGCCACCCTCTACCAGCTGATTCTGAGTAGGGATCAGGTGCCCACACCGTAAGAAATGCTGTTTTTCTGTTTGACCTATACTGAGGAATGCAGGAAGGCCTCAGGTCAGATTATCATCTCTATTAATTTCCTAGGACTGCTGTAACCAATTACTACAAATTTGAAGCATTATTCATAGTGGCTAAAAGGTGGCAGCAACCCAAATATTCATTAACAAATGGATAAACAAAATGCGTATCTAGACAATGATATATTATTTGGCCTTTAAAAAGGAAAGAAATTCTGATACATGCATTGGCATGGATGAACCTTGAGAACATTATGATAAAGAAATAAACCAAACCCAAGAGAACATATATTGAATGACTCCCTTTATGAGGTACCTACAGCAACAAGACTCACAGAGGTAGAAACTAAAATGGAGATTACTGGGGAATCAAGGGGAGGAGAGGTGGGGGAATTACTCTTTAATGTGCACAGAGTTTAAATTTAGGATAGTGGAAAAAGCCTGAGGGTGGGTGGTGGTGATTGCTATTCAACATGACTATACAATGCCACCAAATTGTACAAAACCAGTAATATGGTAAATTTCCTTATGCATATTTTAACACAATATGTTTAAACCAACCCCAGAAATCTCTCGCAGTTCTGTGGGACAGAAGTTGACAATCAGCACCACAGTGTATATCCAAGATATCATCAGGGCCCTGCTCTCTGCAGAGCCCCTGGGGGAGGGTCCTCCCTTGCTTCCTCCAGCTCTGGTGGCTGCCAGCATTCTTGGGCTGTGGCCACTTCAGTCCCTGTCCCATCTTCACATCACCTTGTCTTCTTGATGTGAAATTCCTTGCTGCCTCCTGCTGTAAGGTTATGATGGCAGGTAGAACCCACCCGGACACTCCAGCAAATGCCCCATCTCAAGACCCTCAATTCAATCATATCTGCAATGTCTTTTTTCACTGAACAAGGTAACATTCAGAGATTCCAGAGAGGAGGATGTGGATATCTTTTTGGAGCTGTTAACCCTGCCTGTCACACCATGTCTTGGGGTTCCGAGGGAATGGGGCCAGGATGGGGGCAAGGGAAAAAAAGGGGGTCAAGAGCTGGGGTTTGGGCCATGAGAGAAGCCCAGGGGAGTGGCAGCCACCCTGCATGGGTGAAGGCACTGCTCTGTCAGCGGTCTTTCCCAGTCCAGAGGACAGCTCAGCTTGAGATGGGTCCACTAGTCAGGGAATGTGGTGGCCAGGAGGCAGCCAGGAAGTTACAGTCACTGGCCCACCTCCCCAATCCTCCATGGGTGAACTGGTGGAAACCCAGGCATACCACTGTCACGTGCTCTGAGGCAGAAGGGGAAGCAGGAGGTGACCACATCCCTGCTCATGTCCACTCGGGCTCCTTTGATGGCACCCCAGTTCTGAAGAAGGACAAAGAGTGAAGGTTAGCTCCAACTCTGTGCCACAGCAGTCCTGAGGGTCCTGCCAAGGTGAAGGGCTCTGATTTGAATTGAGCAGACCTGGTTGTGTCCATGCCCTGTACTTGCTGGCCATCTGACCTTGCACATCACCTCCTCCTGCACCTGCCCTGCCATCTCTGCACTCAGAAGCACTGCTACTGGTAGTGTCTGCCTTACACGTTGTTAACTGTAAAGGTAAGCATAGTGCTGAGCGCAGTGTTTGGCACAAAGGCACCGAAATAACTAATATTAACACACCTGGCCCTGCCTAGGCGCAGAGAGCAGAGCCCGCCGCCCAGCTCCTCCCTGCCTTGCTGCTGCTGGTTCGCTGCCCGCTGAGTGGGCTAGGTGAGAAGGGGGGTTCTACACACAGGAACTCCTGGGCTTGTAAAACTGGGATCTTCTGGTCTCTGTTCTTCTGAATCCCCAGCAAATCCACTACTAACCCTCAACAAAGCAGAGGGCAGGGAAGCCCCAAAATAATTCCCCATTTGTCCTCCACCACCGCCGCCAACTTGAGCATCAATGAGCTTCAAAATCTTGCTGTTCTGCTCGCTCAGAGCCTCGCAGTAGGCTGGGCTCACGCCCAGGGCCAGGTGCAGCCTCAGGGCTGGCAACCAGGCTGGAAAAGGCAGGGGGTGCCCATCCCTGCCTCTGGCCTGCTAGGGTACTCTTCCAAAACAAGAGCCCCTTTCAAAGCTGTGAATCCAGTTGTGGGATAGGCCTGTGATTATGCAAATGGTTTTAAAGAGCTTCAGCAAACACAAATGTCCCAACAATCGTTGGACATCGACTCTGGAGGTCGCCAAGCCAGCATCCACAGAGAAAACACTGTGGCCCCACCCCAGCAGCCTCAGGTGCCAAAGCTTGGCAGTGGGTGGATGAGGGAAGGGGGTACTCACACCCACTCAGAAAGAAGGGACTCTGCCCTCTAGGGACAACTGCTGCGTGTCTACCTCTGTCCACACATCAAAGGAGAGGGGCCAGTGCCCCAAGAAAATGCCTTGCAACAGGGCCCCAAGACCTCAGAGAACTTGATCCAAATGAACCTCCTCTCCTCAGTACCAAATCCACCCACTCCAACCTGACATCTGTAGTTCCT
>VMDO01009733.1:15908-27786 GCA_007922755.1 Pedetes capensis
CTGACGGGATCGGATGCCACAGGGCTACCACTGCAGGCCACAGCATGCCCTGCTTATCACAAACTGACACACCACGAAGTTCATTCTTCGAAATAGAAAGTACTTCAGGCAGAGCAGCATGCCCCTTGTGGCCTGGGCTTGCTTATCTTTGACATTAGGAACAAAACAACAAAAACAAATTCTTGACAAGCAAGTGAACTTTTGTCTTTTCAGGGGAGGGGGTTGAGGTTTTTGAGGTTTGTTTTTATTTTAATTGAGGCTCTCACTATGTAGTCCAGACTGGCCTCAAACTCATGATCCTCCCTCCTCAACCTCCTGAATAGCTGAAATTATAGGGCCAACCAACTTCCTTTGTTTTTATTACAATTTTACTTAGTGTCTGCAGAGTGTGGAACCACAAAGGACCTTCAAGACAGTGAAGTCAACTTTTAGGGGTTTTTTGTTGTTGTTGTTGTTTGGCAGTACTGGAGAGTTGAACCCCGGGCCTCACGAACGCTTTTTGCAAGTGCTCAGCCACTGAGCTGCACCCCCAGCCCATTTTTTAAATCTTTTTTTATTTTGAGTCAGGGTCTAAGTTACACAGGCTGCCTCTAACCTTGAAATTGAGATTCTCCTGCCTCTTCCTCCTGAGTCGCTAGGATTAAAGATGTGCACGCACCACCATGCTCAGCCTAACTCTTAGTTTTATAAATTAGGAAATTGGAGCAAGGACACCCTCCAAGGCACACAGTTGACATTAGAGTTTTAAATTACACCCTGACCTCTGTACACACCCATCACACGTTATCATTTCCCCTCCATGACAAGGTGTGAAACTGGAGTCTTATCAGAAAAACCAGGATCTCACCCTCAAACCCAGATAAGTGGGAGCTTGCAAAACTGACCCAGTGACCTTGATTAAGCAATGGTGATCCATGGAAGATGGTCATGAGGCAAAACTGAAATCACAAACAGGAACAGACTGACCAAGATACCTCCAAAGAGGTGAGGCAGAGAAAGGAATCCAGATCAAAGCCTGGGGGACCTGGCTTGCAGCAATTGCAGTTGCTAAATAACACAATGTGTTTAGCTTCTCTCTTCTTTCTGTATTTTTAAGTGTATATTAATTGTACAAAATAATAGGCTTCATTATGATGTTTTCATACATGTATATAACATACTTTGATCATATTCACCCCCAACTACCCTCTCTTGCCCTCCTGCCCTGTATAAACCTGGAAAGCTATCTAAATTCTCAATTCCAGTAAGTTCAGAATCTGCTTTTTTTTTTTTTTTTCCTCCTATTAACATGAAGTACAATTTTGTTATCTGGCTCAAATTTAATTAGTTTCAAAACCAGCATAAGTAGGTCTACTTTTGTGGGTGTTTAATAGCATGAACAAGAACTGTTCCTCCAAATTCCCACCCAGGATTCTTCCCACCAGGCCAAGTAGTGTATAATTCACACAGAGGCAGACTTCGTTGAAAAAAAATGTTTTTGCCTTATTTTTCCTCTTCTGGATTGGCCTGTATAAAATAGGGAACTGAGGGTTTATCTAATTTTTAAAACCCATCTAGCTCCATAACAAGCTGCACATGCTACAGTGGGGAGGGATAAGTCTGCCCATAAGTCTTTAAGCTGACTCATATGTTGACCTATTACTCTGGGTCTCAGTTTCTCCAATTACAAAAATTAAGACAGAAGATAGAGCACAGAATTATTTAATGTAGGTTGATCTTCAGGGGACCTCACCTGGCACAAGCATTTTTTAAGACCTGTAAATGTTGTTGTTGTTAGGTGCCATAGAGTCTGGTCCAACAGAATAAAACACTTCCCAACACCGTGCCATGCCCAGCACTATGTCAGTAGTTCTCTACTATTCATAGGGTTTTCAATGGCAGATTGTTTTGGGATTGCATCAGAGGTAGGCTACCATGTCCTTCTCCCATTTATGCAGCGCTGGGGATCAAGCACATGGCCTCAGAGAGTGCAGAGCAGCACTCTATGAACTGAGCTAAACCCCAGCCCCAAGACCTGTAAATAGTGTTGTTGTTATTAGGTGCTGTCGAATTGTTTCCGAGTCTTAGTGACCCTCATAGGGTTTTCAATGGCTGATTGTTTTGAGATTGCTTTGGGAGTGGATTGCCACATCCTTCTGCCATTTTTGTGGTGCTGGCAATCAAACTCGGGACTTCAGAGACTGCAGAGCAGCACTCCACGAACTGAGCTAAATCCCAGCCCCTAAATAGTATGTTTATAATCTTATATTCTTTTTCTTAAAGAAGGGTCCCAAATTACATATGCCTAAAACTGTAAAATCGGACTGGGATTTAGTTCAGTTGGTAGAGCGCTGCTCTGCAGTCTCTGAGGTCCAGGGTTTGATTCCCAGCACTGCAAAAATGGGAGCAGGATCTGGCAATCCACTCCCAAGAAAAATCCTAAAACAATCAGCCATTGAAAACCCTATGAGGGTCGCTATGAGTCAGACACAACTTGACGGCACCCGACAACAAGAAGACTATAAAACCTCATGCATCCCCAGATGATGTCATCCAACTAATTCAGAAGCACTAAAGATTCACAACATTTTGAAGGAACCCAAACTCCTTGAAGGAAAGAATAGAAACCATGCAGCCTTATCTGTGCCTTTACCAACTCCTTATTTTTCCCCAATGCTAAAGTGTTAGAGAAGTTGGTAGCAATAAGCAAGCTAACACCAGATATTCATTAACATATTCTACTTGAAAAGCTACAGCACTTTGGGTTACAATTGTGTCTATTATTAATGAAGTGATAAGGAGTTTCCACTGTGAAAAATAAAACTAAGTTCATACAAAATTCAACTTAGCTAATTTGAATCGAAGGTTACGAAGCAGGAGGAAGCCAGGAAGATGAGAAAAAAGAACAAGGAAAGGCTACAAAGTAGAGAAAGATTCGGAGGCTGGTCGAGAGGGCGGGAAAAAGCCATCGTCTCCTCTCAGGGTCCTGTGCACTACAGAGAAGATGCTCCCCCACCCCCCAGCCACCCTTCTGTGGAGCAACAAAGAGCACAACACAGACCCTCCTTTGCCCAAAGAGTACATGATACAGTATGAGGGGATTCGGTTACTCATTGTTCATCCATACAAGGTTTTCATTCTTTGTTGCTAGTTGCTGGGGACATAGTGATGAGCAGAACAGACACAGATCCTGAGCTCTAGTCTGGAGGGAATGTGGCCAGGCAAAAAGGCCAGAGCAACTCAGTGCAAGAAGTGCTTCTTTGGACCAACCACATTTTAAGGGGACACCATGAGGGACATCTAATCCAGCTCTGGAGAGTCAGGGAAGACCTCCCCAGAGAAATATGTAAGCCTGCAAAATGAGTAGGCCTCCACCATAAGAAGGAATGAGAAGTGGGTTTCAGGCAAAAGAGAAATAGTCAGTGATCCTGAAGCAGTGTGGACCCTGGGCTGGGGACCAAGTGGGAAGGCATTATTTGAGCAAGTGCTGGATCATATGCATTTTGAAAGCCTTGGTAAGGATTGTGGGCTTTACCTCAAATGTAATGACAGAGACTTTATGTCATGGTGTGAGGAGAAAAAAAAAACTCAGGAGGTCATGGTAATTGAGGCAAAGGATGATGGTAGCCTAGATAGAAGTTGCAACCATAGGTGGAAAGATCCAAAAAGTATTTAAGAGACACATCTGATACACTCAGGTAGGTGATTAGAAATGAGGTGTGAGGTGCCCAGGCAATCTCAGGTGACCTCAGATACATGTGACTGGAACAGTTGGGCAGCCAGATGGTACTGCCATTTGTGACTCCAGGAGGAACATGTTCACTACTTCTGAACTAATCAGCCATTAGGATAAAAAGAGGCTTCAGCATTCATAGCAGAAGGTCGAGTTGAAAAGCCCCAGAAAGATCAACTTATTAGAGTCCTGGAGGTCAAGACAGAGGAAGAAAAGACAAGAGGTTGAGAAGTTCAGTTGAAATGATGTTCAGATGAGAAAAGCAGGCTACACAAGCACATGGGCAATAGGTGCAGATGCTTGCCCAGGACACAGACAAGGAAGGGACTCCGGGAGCCTCTCCACGAGCACACAAATAGCAGTTAGTGCCTCGCAGTAGGATGGCGGCTGGTTTGTAGTTTCTTCCCTTTGCTTGGCTATATTTGAAAAACTAAGAATTGTGCACTACATATAGTCTTTTTTGTAATAAAAACAAAAGTTATTTTTGAAACATGGTTATATAGGTAAGAGAAGATTACTGAAGGGCTTTAAACTGAAAGTGAAGAACTTACTTGGGAATGAGCCAAAGGAGGTGAGTAACATGATTTATGACCTCACCAACTCAGCTGTGTATTAGAATTACTTGCAAAATTTAAATATACTGGCCTTGAATCCCATCTCCAGGGAGTCTGATTCAGTTGGCAGGACATGAAGCCTTAGCCCTGGAGAATATTAATGTTCCCCAGGTGATTCTAATGTCAGCAAAGATGGAAATCCCCTAATGTAATTATGAGAGGAGGGATAGTTTCTTTTTTTTTTTTTTTTTTTTTTTTTTTTTGCGGTAGTGAGGGGTTGAACACAGAGACTTGCACTGCTTATTTTGAAAGCACTCTACCACTGAGCTGCACCTCCAGCCCCCTTTATATTTTTAATTTTGAGACAGGGTCTCACTACATTATACAGGCTGCCTCTGGCCTTGAACTTGCCAACCTCCTGCCTCTGCCTCCTGAGTCTCTGGGATTATAGGCGTGCAGCACCATGCCAACCTAGGGATAACTTTTCAGACTAGCATTCTGAGTTAATTTTTAAAAGAGTGAAAATCTTGGGGAGAAGGCTATCCTGGTGAAACCTTGAGGCTAAACATGGAGTCAGTCACTTGATATGCTCTTAAATGAGTGCCTGATAGAGTGAGCTGAACCCAACCTGTTATTAGGTACTGTCCAGTAGGGTCCAACTCAGTGATCCAATGTACAACAGAACAAAACACTCCCTGACACTGTGCCATGCCCAGCAGTATGTCAGTGCTTCTCTGCTATTCATAAGGTTTTCAATGGCTGATAGTTTCTGGATTGTTTCAGGAGTAGGTTGCCAGGCCCTTCTCCCGTGTTTGTGGTGCTGGTCATTGAACCTGGGGCCTCAGAGAATGCACAGCAGCACTCTACCAACTGAGCTAAACTACAAGGAAGGGAACCCCCCACACACAAACACACACAAACTCTCTAAGAAATTCAACAAGAAGTGGCAGCATTTTACATGGGCAAAACGTCTGAGGTCCTGTAGGCTTCTCCATAGTCACAAGCAAGTGGCAAATGATACTCTGCAAAGGCCAGGGGCTCTCCCATCCTACAGCACCATCCAGCAAAAGGACAGCAGCTCAGCCCGAGACCTTCATGGGCATGGGAGACAGGGTCTGGATTGCTCACTAACAGCAAGGAGGAGTTTTCAAATGGTGACAGGATTGTCCATCCCAGCCTGCAGTTCCCGTCAGAGCAGTCTTCACAGTTACTAGGGTGATGCCTCCTTTGAATCCCGGTCCCTCCACTGACTAGCATGTGGGTCAGTTATCTCATTTTCCTGCCCTCACTCCCTTCATCTGTGAAAAGGAGGATACAACTTCCTGGTTCACAGGTTTCTTGGGTTTAAGTACCGTCACATCTCCTGAAGTCAGCTAATAAGAGCTTCAAAATGTTTTGTGATTGCCATTATTTGAAATTGGAAGAAAAGATATGTAGCCATTAAAGTGACCCAGGGGCAAGGGTTATGGCTCCGTGGCAGAGCCCTAACCTAGTGAGGTCCTGGCTTTGCTCCCCAGAGTGGCAAAAAAAAAAAAAAAAAAAAAAAGAAAAGAAAAGAAAAGAAAAAGAAAAAGAAAAAAATCAGTTTCTATTGAAGTCTTCCTGACTCATTCCCTCTTTCACTTGATATTTCTAGCTTCTTATTAACCTTCTAAATTCCAAAGTGAAGTGGCTGGCACAAACTGTTCTTTTCCTAGCAGATTAATGGCATAAAGTAGGCAGACCTTTAAAAAGTGTAAAATTTAAAAAGCAGAACCAGCAAACTCAAAACTTTATTTTTTATGCAAAATGTCTTGATATTAGTAATCATGAGATTATAAAAAATATTGAAATTTAAACTTTAAGAAAAGGCAAAAGGCAATTGTAGTGGTATGTGGGGCTTATAATTCATTTAGTCTGAAAGGCTTTTTGAGATGCACTGATTTTATAAGTCACTCAGGAAAAGGAATGTTCCGAATTAAACTATGACATAATGCTTTCTTCTCTCATATAATATTTTCCTTATTGAAAGAACTCTGGGATTTATTGAAACACCTATTGTTACCATGTATCACTCTTATATAATTCTAAAAAGGAAAACAAGTGAAATGAATAAGCTGTTCCACAGAATTTTTTCACTCTCACTCTTCTAAATCATTTTTCAGTCATTGATACTTATGTTTTCCACACAATAATATCCTCTGGGCTTTCAAGTAAATTGGTGATACACTTGTTTATTATCTCCCATGTTTTCTTCTGAGATGCTGATATTTCCTCTTGTAAGGTTTTTCCCTGGTGTGTGACATCCAGTGCTTTTGCACACATCTTGGTAACAAAATATAACTCAGCTTTATCTACTTGTGGATATCTTCTGTTCTTGAGTCCTATAAAGCTATGCTCTTCAAACTTTCATGTTCATACCAATCACCTGGAGATCTTGTTAACCAATAAATATAAAATAAGTCTGGGCTAGACTCTGAGTTTCTGCAGGTCTCACAAGCTCCCAGATGAGGCCAATACTGCTGTTCCCAGAACTACAGTATAGGTACAAAGCTATAAAGCAATTGATCCAACCAGTTGCTTCTTTGCAATAAAATATGGGAATGTAATTATTCCTCCAATGAATGGCTGTTTTGCTAATATCAAATTTATATCTTGCTTCTCTACTTGTGCTCATCTGCGTACACAGTAATTTTTCATTTCAATGCCAACTCGAAGTACAATCTTTTTGAAATCATTTAAATGACAATGAAACTCAAGCCATGTAGCACCAGCAGTGCATATAATTCATTGAAGTGATGAGTTCAGAGGTGGAGCCAAGTTAATGCTGCACAGCCCATGCTGCACCCCAATGCCAACTATAATGCATAACCTATTACAAGCTGCACTCCAATATCAGACACTGAAAAGTAGGAAATATGCAGCTTTGGGGTCAAGGCAATATGGAGAGTCTCTTGCAAAGTGCTGTACTATTTTAGCCTCGACTCTTTGCAGTTTCTTTAAAAAGTTTCCTATTTAAGAAAGTGCTGATGTCAGCAGTGGGAATTATGAGAGGGAGCAGTAATAACCCCGGTGTGCTTCTCACCTCTCTGTTTTTAACAGTTTGGCTTCATCTTTGTGGCTGGACATAAGGAAGGAAGTTCTTCAGTGTGGGCACTGGTGATATGTGTGTTTACAAGTGACTTGCCAGCAGTCAGCATCACCTGAGCACACACTTGTGGGAAATGCCTACTTCTGAGATCCACCGGACCTACTGAGGCAGCACTGCTGGGGCCCACCCAAGAAAGGTTCTCCAAGTCCCCCACGAGAGTCAGAGGCCACTGAGACTCACAGGGCTAGTATCTTCACACCTTGCTACAGGATTTAGCCTGAAGTCTTCCCATCAGAGACAAGTCCCGTGTATTAGCACAGCCAGGTACTAAAGGGCCTGAAACAGCCCCTGTGGCCCTGCCCTGCCCATGGACAGCTGACACTCCAAAAGAGAGAAGAAAGTCTACATTGCTGTGGGCCCTCAGAAGAGGAGTGGAAGACAGGAAGAGGGTTGCTGCTATTGGATGTGGTTGGAAAAGAGTTTGTGAAGGTGGGAAAGGTGCTGGGCCTTGAAAGATGGGTGAAATTTCCATAAGACAGGTGGGGGGGGCAGTGTTTCAGGCAGCTGGGACAGTGAGAAAGAGAATGAGGCAGGCAGGCAGCATCACATGCCATAGCCACAGTTCACCTGGTGTTCTGAAGAGGTGGCTCTGGCCACCAGGTCAGAAAATCGAAGTTTGAAAAGTTTAACCAGAGTAAGGTGATGCCCCAGGAATATTTACCCTTTTGTACCTGGTCCCTGTACTTGGAACTTATTTTGCTGGTTTTTCTTCCTTTCTCTTTTGCCTTCTCCTTCTTCCTCTCTTTACAAGTTTAGGGAGAGGAGGCGCAGAGCCTGTGGCCTTTCATCAATGCTCCAGGACAACTCCCTGTCCTCCCCTTCCTGCCAGCTCCCCAGCCACCCACTGTGCTTCTGAACACTCCTCTTTCTGAACAGTCCTCTTTCCCCCTCTCCCTGCTGTAGCTCTGGCACACAAGAGAAATGCAAGCTCACTGCAGTATTAATCGGAGCAAAACACAACTAGAGAGGAAATTTTGCTGCTCTGTTGCAAATAGCATACGGTACCTCCCAAAAGCCAAAAGAAATGATTTTTTAATCATCTGCTGTTTAGGATTATCCATGCTCCCTTTCCTCAGCGTGGATAATTGAAGGTTGGCTCTATTTGGATTTCAAAGTAGTTTGGACTTTATTGAAATCCAAGGCTCCCAGTTGGCTCCCCACCCCCAATGGGCATCCGTGCCTGTAATTAAATTGATCTGTGAGGGGAGGGCCAGGGGGGACCTCTGATGTGAGTGCTTACCAAAGAAAGACAATTGACATTTTTGTGTTGCACGTGTGTCCCACACATGGTACCAAAATGACAAACTGCTTCCCTGCCGGAGAGCCTTTTGTGCGGTGGTGCTGTTCTTTCTGGAATATTCCAGATCTGCTCTCCACACAAAGCTGCACACCTCCTAGGGTAAGACCTCACTGGGGCACCCCTGGGTCTCGTGATGATATAGCAGCGTTTGTTTTAAGGTGGGCAAAACACATATATGCACATCCACACACATTCTGGAATGGGAGCTGAAATTTTAAGTCAAGAGAAACGTTGAATACAGCATTGTTAGAAAAAGTCGTCTGTATCCTCCAGGTGTGTGCTGTTTGTATGTGAGGAGAAAGGTGGTCAGCTCTTTGATGTGCAGGCATGGGATACAGAGTGACACTGCTCAAACAGAGGCCTCCCTAAGTGCAAGGGACAGGTGGGGAAAAGGGAGGCACTACAACCAACCCTTCACCTTGATGTGTTTCCACGGAGACAACAAGGAAGTAATTTTAAAATAATAAAACAGGAACAGAAAGGAAGCAGTTGAGGCGCCCTCAGTGGCTATAGCAACTTCTCCCAGAGATGGGGACAAGGGCTGAGGTTCTGAGAGAATGCCCAGGAGCTGAGCCAACTTGGGGGACACAATGACAAGGGGGAATGGTCAGGGCAGGACTGGAGCCTCCTCCAGCTGGCCAGCTCTGGAGGACACCTCAGCTGAAGCCCCTGGGCACTCCCGGTGACCTTCCCAGGCTGCTTTTCTCCTTGTGGCCAAGGGTCTTTTCCCACTTGCCACTGGCCATGGACACTGTTGTCCTGAAGTCCACGGCAATGTGCCCCAACAGTGGCAGCCCTGAGGCCCCCGGGAAAGGGCAGAAGCAGGGCTTGGGCACTGGCCTGGGGCCCCATCCCTCCTTTGCCATAGTCAGAACCAGGCAGGGGGCCAGGACCCACCTCCCCTCACTCACCACCTCCACCAAATGAAAGCCACCCATCCCACCACCAGCATCCTGCTCCGGCCACCCCACTTCTGCTTTGCCACCCGGCCTCAGCTGAGCCAGGAGAAAGGATGTCTTTGCTCAGTCCAGGAAGGCACGAGTTGTGTGCGCTGTGGCTGGGCCACCCCTTGCCCCACTCCTTGGGTTCTGCTACCTCTCTGCCCCATACCAGGGACACTGCCCCGTTCACCTTTGTCACCTGAAAGGCTCCCGGCAGATCTCCCTATGCTCACGTGGGGCTTGTTACTGAATACTTATGCCTATCCCACTGTCCCCCAGCACCACACAGACACTGAGAGACAGCAGCCCTGCACAGCCAGCTGGCTTGCCACCAAAACAAGGACAGGCAAGGAAGGAAACCCATCCAAGGCATTGCTTCATGCCCTTCTCGGAGAGGACGGCCAGGCCATTTCCCTGATTAAACCAACTAATCACTCCCACCGGCCTGCTCCCCACCACAGTGGTTACTGATTAAAGAGAAGCTGTGCTATTTTCCTTAGAAGATAATTAAAGCCAAACACACAGAGATAGAGAGCTGAACTGTCCACTGCAATGTTCTTGATAAGAATTACAGATTGCTCGACCCATGTCCTTCTCATGATACCAAGTGCCCCCGGTCACCCAGGAGATGGCCCTGGGTCATGTGCTATTAGCCAGTGCAGATGCATACCACACAGGTGTAGCCATCCTGGCCCTACCTTTCCTCAGCTCGTAATATCCAATTCCTCCAGGGTGTCAGGCATCGTGCTGGGCCCTGAGTACAGATGCAAACTCTCCCCAGGCTCCCTCTGCCAGTGGGAACCTGGGGCCAATATGTACTGAATGGCTGGAGAAGGGTTTCAAGTGTCCCCTCCCAGGCCACTCCATGCTGGCTGGTTCCACTCCTGCCAAGCTCCTGGTCCATCTTGCTTTCTAGACCGCAGAACTACAGCTCAGCCTCAAAGGCGCATGCTGGCCTCTGTGGGTCAGGAACAGTGAACTGCCCACCAGCAGCTCCCCCAGCAGGAACAGCAAGTCTGTGCTTCACATAAAGCTTTCTCTAAAAATAATAATGATAAATAAGGCACTGCCCTGGTGATTCCCACACGTGTGCCTGCCTTTTATGGCCTGGACTCTGGACTCTCATTCCCATTGCTGAAGGAATGCTGGTGACTGCACACAGGCAGCTCCAGGATTTCTGTGTGGAGGGATGCAGGGGCAGAAAGGGGGCTACGTGGTCAGAGGTGGGGGCCCAGCCACTGCTCATTGAATACACGGATTACTTGGGGGATGCTGATAGAGATGGGGAGGGTTAGACACTCTCCCACTCCCCCCACCAGTCCTTGACACTATCCTGTATTGAGTCTTGTTCTACGAACAAAGCCAGTGCTAGCGCCCAGCTCTAATTAGCTATGGGAATTTGCATGATCCCAGAATTTTTCTAAGCTTGAGGATGCTTCTTTTTTTTTCCTTGTGGTTCCCAGGGCCTTGCACATACTTTGCAAGCACTCTGCCACTGGGCTGTACCCCTAAGTCTATTTTTTTAGATTTTTTCTTGAGACAGGTCTCAGTAAGTTACACAGGCTGCTTCTGGCCTAAAACTTGCGATCCTCCTGCCTCCACCTCCCAAGTTGCCGGAATTATAGGCATTGGCAGGGATTCTTATTTGTAAAGAAGTTGGGTGTTACACCCCACATAGTCTCTAAAACACTTAGAATGATTGTAGGGTTTAAGGGGAGGAAGGTAAATTAGAGATAGCATCCCCAACCCAGAAAAAGCTAATGGTGCTGAACATATAGCATCAAAAGTAAAACTTGCAGGAAACTCCAAATGGTGGCAACAGTGGAAAGTTCTTGGTTTTAGTCCATCAGTATCCATCACCAATACTGGCAACGGCCCTGACACATTTCTTAAGTGTTGGCTCATTGCTTGTTTGTTACATGCCATCGAGTCGTGGCTGACTCATAGCGACCCTCATAGGGTTTTCAATGGCTGATTGTTTCAGGATTGCCTTGGGAGTGGATTGCCAGGTCCTTCTCCCATTTTTGTGTGCTGGGAATCAAACCCAGGGCCTCAGAGACTACAGAGCAGCGCTCTACCAACTGAGCTAAATCCCAGCCCATGTTGGCTCATTAGTCCTCCAATAAGACCAAAGTGGCTCTGTTTTCCCACATTTCACAGATGACAAAACAAAGCTAAGAAAAAAGCAATTGTGACTTAGCCACGGTGACACAGTCATTAAGGTCATATTAGGACTCAACT
>VMDO01009733.1:27886-75771 GCA_007922755.1 Pedetes capensis
CCTGGATGGGAGACCGCCTGGGAACACCAGAAGCTGTAGGCTTGGGAGAAGGACCTGGCAACCCCCTCCCAAAAATCAATCTGCCATTGAAAACCCGATGAACAGCAGAGAAGCACTGACAATAGTGTTTCCCCTGTTGTACAGAGGGTCGCTATGAGTCGGATACCGACTCGACGGCACCTAACAACAACAACAACAAGGACTCAACTTAAGATCTTCTGACCTCAGTGCTGCATTCTGTCTTTTCCTCCCATGGCTTCCGTTGTCCACCACTGGGGAAGGCAGCAGAACCAGGGTAGGGGTGGGGTTGGTTTCGTCTAAAGGCAAAGCCACCTGCTGTTTGTGTTCTGTTCACCCAGGCTTTTCTGTAAAGCATTCTACTTGTTTTTGCAAATAATTATGTCAAGCCTTTTCTGAGCAAGTCAGGAAGAGACAAGGCACACAACAGCAACAGATGTTCTCCAGCCTGAGGAACTGACGTCGGCTGCTGTGGCTGCCAGAGCCTGGGATTCACAGTGCAGCCTCTTTGGTTTATCTGCAGGAAGGAGCATGGTACCTTGCAGGTGTTCAGCACTTACTGTCCATTTTTCCTCACCAGCAGGGTGTGAGATGATGCTGTGAAGAGTGGCGAAGGGCTGGGCCTCATCCCCCAGGTTCCTCCCCCAGAAATCCCAAGGAGGGCTTTGCTGGGCTGGCCTCTGAGTCTCACTGCCTCAGCCCAGCCTGCCCTGCCCTAAGGATGAGCTCTATTTCTCCCAGCTGGGCTCACACTGTGTGAGTTCCAGAGTCTACTCACAGGCCTGAGGTTTCTCCAGCTACCACCCATTGCCTGCCCCCATGACTATTCTCAGGAATGAGCCTGCAAGGATACAAATCAGCCATGCGTTCTCACGCCCAAGGCTGCCAAACTGCATCTGGGGAGCTGTGAGCTGGAGGATTCGGGGAGGTCCAGAGTGGGGAGCCTGGGCTCTGCTGCCAACCTCACGCTCTCAGTGTGGGGTGGGAGCATGAGCGCTGATTCCATCCACCCCTGGTGGTGTGTTCCACAGCCCACCAGGAATCTTGCCTGGGTCCTGGCTACTGACCTGCCTGCCTCCCTGCCAGGCCAGGAGGCTCCTTCCCGGTGCCAGCCTGCTTTGCTCTCCTCAACCTGGACATGCAGAGATTGCCCAGATGGTCCTGTTGAATGGAGCTGGGACCAGACCCAGCATGGCGTCTGAATTCAGCTGAGAAAGATGGGATGACAATTTTCATCTGGATCCAAGTATTGACTTCCTCAGGCAGTTCTCAGACAAACACAGTCTAGACAGAGACATCCCAGCATTTGGCTTTGGGTAGCACCCATTAGGCTTGTACTAACTGACCATCTGGCTACAGACCTCTAAGGGTCAGATAATACCCATAAAGCCATAGTCTTCAAGCAGAGAAGTACATGAGAATCAGGTAAAGGATTTAGCTCCACCTGCAGAGATTTGAGTTTAGTGGAATAGGATCACAGAGTGCTTCTCTATCCCCATTCTCCAATGCCTTTGAGTAAAGGAAAGTCCTACAGATACAAGGAAGTGAGAGGTGATCTCAGTGGACAGAAGACAATCTCACTCCACAGGCGACAATTAGCCAGCAGGTTTCAGCTAAAGATCAATAAATACCACATGCTGCAGAGCCAAAGGGAACAAGTGACCAGCACTTCTCCCCACCATGTTCATTCTCTCCTGCACTGAAGTGAAGAATGCCCTCATAATTTATGTCCAGAACTGCCACATTCTTACCACCTGGCCAACAAAGGTAATCCCTGGCATCCCTCAGGTGGAATGCCTGCTGAGGGAGGTGCAGTATCTTGCTAAGCTATAGTGATGCTCAACACACACCCAACTCTGTGGTTGGCTTTCTGCTCAGTGGCAGCAAGTAAGCAGCAGCCACCCTGAAGCCAAAGGACTCCATCCTACTAAAGTGATGCCACTATCAGTCCCAGTAAGGTCAAGGGTAGGGCAGATGTCCTTGGGAACCACCTGGCTATAGCAGGAAGGAAGTCTTGAATTTATTCACCCTTGGATTAGCTAGCTCAAAGAAATCAGTAATAATCTCTGCTCTAGAAAGCTGTTTGTGAATGGGACATGTGTGACTGTAATACTGTTCTCACTGTCAGAAGATGGCACTTTCCAGAACACATCAGGCTATTAATACCCATTACAACTTTATCAGATGGGGACTAAACTTTTGCCCACAGTAGACAACACAGGCACAGAAAAGTTAAGCAACTTGTCCGAGATCATGTGAGTAAGTGAAAGAGTTGGAAAGTGAGTTCTATGATCTACTTCCAGAATTCTCTATAACTTGGACATGAGGACAGGGTACCAGGTGGGTCTGAAATTTTGACAGGCCAATGCTTAGCAACTTGATTGGAAGAAGTGGCGATGAGGCACCACCAGCTTATAGTATGGTTAGGGTAGTCTAGTCTGGGCACTTGAGGTCAAGGTTTTTGTGACTGTCATAAATATGTGATTGGGTGACCTAAAAGTGCTATCAGAACATTCTAGACAGAAGTGGTTAGCGAAGCAGAAAGGGAAGGCAACACCAGCAACATATCCCTGCGGGCTGGGGGAACTTGAGCTTCTGTTTCCATAGACACAGTTCCAATAGCAGGGAAGAAAGGCCAGAACCAAGCTCCAAAGAGGATCCCTGTCAGCCAGCTCCTGTGCCTGCTCAGGGCTGCTGGAGTGATCTTAGGGGATCCTGAGGCCCCCTCATCTCTCCCTCAGCCAGGAGCCTGGACATCTGGGCAGCAATCCACTTCCAGGGTCTCGTCTCTGTGTCCAGCGATGGAGCCATAGTAGAGAACCAAACAGCTGCCTGATACAACCATAGCTGGCATCAAACTCTGTGTGTGATCATAAGCATGCTTTCATGATGAGGGGAAAGCTGCCCAACCTCCCTTCTTGCATGTGTCTGCTTAGGAGGGTCCTCTCCTGTGCAGACCTCGGGGAGGAGACTTAGCTGGATGCATTGTTAGGAGTCCCCGCTCCTGCCATAGCAGCTGGGCAAATGGGAGCCGTAGAATGTTCTGATGAAACAGAAGAGTGGCTTGTGGATGGAGCCAGAGGGCAGCTGGGAGAGGGCAGAGGGAGCCAAGAGGCCAAACAGTGGTCAGAGAGTCGCACAGAGACCAAAAAGGTGGGGATGCACCCACTTCCTCCAGTGGCCACCCAGCAGCTAATAAAGGCAGCCTGGTCTGTGGGTGCTAAGGGAAGTGGAGAAGAGGAACTTCTCTGGGACCTGGGGCACAAGGGTCCTGAGATGGAAGTAAGTGGCCTCAGCTGATTGAACAAGGAATCCAGAACAGGGGAAAGAACTCCCAGAAAGAGCTGTGTCCTAGGCTGGATAAACACACCCACGATAGCACTTGAGGAGGCGGTGAGAGGAAAGTGGAAAGCAGCATGTGAAGGGGAGGCCCCAATCTCAGCAAGCGTCTTCTCTCTTCACACATCTCACAAACTCAGCCCAAATGCATCTGCAAATATACACATGCACACACCCTCCACAAACACAACACAAAAGTTTACACAGGCATACACATCCAAACATACACATGGTATCTGGCCATGAGCCAGATTCTGTTCCTGTGCCACAGTCTTATAAGCAAGGTTGTTGTGTGTTGTTTTGTTTTGTGGTACTAGGTTGTTGAACCCAGAGCTTCATGCATGCTTTTGCAAGCTTTGTGACACTAAGCTGAACCTCCAGCCCATTTTTTATTTTTTTGTATTTTGAGACAGTCTGCACTAAGTTATATAGGCTGCCACTGGCCTCAAACTTGTGATCGTCCTGCCTCAACCTCCTAAATTGCTGGGATTGTAGACATGGGCCACCATGCCTTACTTATAGGCAATTCTGGAACTGCAGTTGCTCCATCCTTTTGGATAAAATCCACTGAGGCCTTTTTTTGTTTCAAATGCTGTTCTCTAGAGAATGCTGGAACAGTGAGGTTTCAGCTGATGGACAGAGCCACAAGGCCAACTGATATCTCAAATGATTATCTAGTGGCTCAGGGAACAGACAGGATCCCACCTAAATCTCCCACCATGATTTTGGTGCCCTTGAGTTAATTCTCCCTGGGATGGAGGCCCATCCATCAGAATCCTAAGAGTTCCAATGAGGTTGGCTTAGAGGGAAAACAGTGCCCGGTTACTGAGGTGTAGAACTAGACTCATAGTCTGCCCCTCATTGTTTATCTCTTACTTGTTGTTATTGTTAGGTGCTGTCAAGTTGTGTCTGGCTCATAGCGACCCTCACAGGGTTTTCAATGGCCGACTGTTTCGGGATTACCTTGGGAGGGAGTGGATTGCCATATCCTTCTCCCATTTTTACAGTGCTGGGAATCAAACCTGGGACCTCAGAGACTGCAGAGCAGGGCTCTACCAATTGAGCTAAATCCCAGCCCCCTGTCTCTTACTTAGCAATACTTAAACCGTCTCTTTTTATTGCAATCTAATACCTTGAGTTCACCACAAGTCCTCATTCAAATTCTTTCCTTCATACCATCAGAGCTGCTTTGCAGTGAGAGACTCTGGAGGTGGGGGAAGGCCAGGCACTTAGAGCATTTGTAAAGAGAAATGAAAAACACAATAATCCAATGGTATCAGCCCAAGTATCAGGAAGGCACCCAAGCCCAAAAGTGTTTGGGGCCTGCAGACCACATCTCCCATCTTTGATCTGTGATGGGGGAGGGGAAATCCAATGCTTGGGTTGCCCAAAGCTTGGAGACTCAACCTACTTTGGGTCTTCAGGTACAATTTATCCTGACCAGAATATCCCAGTTGCCCTGAACATGGGTTGGCAACCCCTGGCCTTCATCTGGTGAAAAATCAAACCTATGTGGTACTTCACTAGCCAATCAATATGTCCAGGATGGAAGACATGGAGGGCAGTGTGGAGGAGAGAGAAAGGCTCTTTGCAGCTTTCCATGTCCAACAGCTCAGCCATTAAGCCAAGCATGGACAAAAGCAATCTGTGCAAATTGTTGGCTCTCGCTGTGAACTCCCCCTTCCACCCAGGGCAAAGATAAAGGCTGGGGACGGCAGCACTGTTTAAGTTTGTGCTCCTGTTTAGCACAACAGCAGGAGCTCGGCCGATGACCATCCCATATGTTCCAAAGGACTTCCCTGAGGGGCATCTTTGGCCTCCCAGGGGCTCTCCTCCAGAGCAACTGCCAAGGGGAGGAGGAAAGAGGATGGCTTTCAGCTGTGACCTTTCTGCTAGGCAATCTCTGCTGATTGGTGCCTGCTATGTTTAATGTGATATTTGCTGGAGGAGGACCTTCATTAACTAGTAAGGTCAAGTGCACTGTTGGGGGAGGGAGCCAAGAGGCACCTGGAGAGTGGCAAGGAGGCAAAGAGAACAGGATTATGGCCCCTCCCCCAGTGTGTGAACAGAGCCCAGAAAGATGGAAAAAGTCTCTAGGGTGATGGTCACAGCTTCCTGACATTGAAAGGAGTTCAGTCACCTGCTAATCACCAGGGAACAGCCTGTACTCAGTAAACAAAGGTGAGGTCTGGCTGCCTGGGAGCTCAGCTTGCTGAGCTCTTGGGAAGAGCCAAGGTACTTAATTTAATCCACTTGGTGAAAGGCATGGATGTCACCAGTTCTGTCTAGACATTTCTCAACCATTCAAAAAAGTAAAATAAATAAAAGCCCAAAAGAAAAAAGGACACGTTTCCTAAGAGCCCCGGGCAAAAGCAAAATATAAAAATGACCTCCGGGTGTAGTTTCCAATGAATTTTTTAAGTCTGCATATGGTTTGCAAGTGTCTATAAAAACCAGGCTATCAGAGTATTCTCAGGTAATATCCATGGTATAATACTGTTCTTGTGGCCTCAAAGGTGTCATTCTTGGATTTTGTCTTTACGGTCTTTATGTCTCTCGGCCAGATCCTTTGAAATGCAGACACAGTTCATGTGAAGAAGAATCAGTGTGATGAAAAGAAAAGAGCATGCATTTGGAGGTCAAAGGCACCTATATTTACTTCCTGGCTCTGCCTTTTGCTAGACAGGTGACTCTGGGCAAGTTACCAAAGTTGTCTTAGCCCAGGTTTCACTCTCAGCAGCAAATAATGATTTGGGCTTCGTTGGGCTGCAGATCACAGGAAAGCCTAATGCTAATGTCTGAAACCCCAAGGGTTGACTGGCTGGCAGCGCTGAGTCCAGAAGCCCAAGAGCAGCAAAGCCCAGGTCCTCCTACTCCCTTTCTCTGTGAGCATCTTGCCTCTCCACTCTGCCAAGTGTCCATTGGCACAGAATCAGCTGCAGCAGTTCCAAGCCACACACGACAAGGTGGGCAGAAAGAGAGACCATCTCCTATAGTCACTCTGTCTTAAGAGAAGGCAAACTTCTTTCTCAGAGGCCCTCGGCAACCTCTTCTTGTCTCCTATTGGCCCAAAGAAGTCACATGTCATTTTTAAACTAGTTGCTGTGTCAGAAAGAATTGCCAGACATGAAATGTTAGGCCTCAAGTTCATGTATTGGAGACTTGGTCCACAGATGGTAGATCCAATTATTGAGAGGTGATTGGACCGTGGGAGTTCTGCATTCATCACTAGTTTAATCCACAGATGGATTCCTAATTTGATGGCATGACCGGGAGACGGTGGAAACCTCTATGAGGTGGATCTACTTGGAGGAAGTAGGTCACTGCAAGGCATGTTCTTGGGGGATCTATCTTGTCCTTCACTGCTCCAGCCCCACCCCCCCTGCTTCCTGGCTTCATGAGGTGAGCACCTTCGCCTGGCCACACATTCCCACCATGACATTCTGCTTCACCAGGGCTCAGCAAAAGTGGAGTCAGTCAACCCTGGAATGAAAATTATCTTTCCTCCTTTAAGTTGTGTGTCTCAGGGATTTGGTCACAGGGATGAAGAGGCTGACTAACACACATACTGTGATTGGCTAGGGTCCTCAGCTTATTGGTGGCAAAGGACTCCTCTTGGACCAGTTAGGCCTATGGTCCTCTTCCTGGGATGGCCAAAGGCTGGGGACAGCAGCAGTAATGTTGGGGTAATGGAAATGAATCTGCTGCCCAAGTAGGCAGCAACTCCAACACAAGTACACAACTCCCAGAAGTGGTAAAAATTAAATAAGATGTGGGAAAGAATTTCTATCCCTGCTACACAGAAAATCTCAGTACAAAAGAGTTTCTTAAAGATAGAAGGTAGGGGAGAATACTATAACTGCACTGAATCCAGAAATGAGACCCTCATACATCTGGAGGCTACAGTTTAGACAGTGTGCTTCTAATGACTTTAAATTCTATTCCAACAGCTACCACCACCACATTTATGGTATTAGAGTTAAGAACATCCTCATGATACTTCTAAATTCTAGGGTAGGGCTCAGAAGGCCATTTAGTCCCTGAGAAACACAACTTGTCTGAGCCTTCATTTCCTCCCATTAATTTCCTTTTAGTTGTCTGCCACCTTTGTAAGTTCCCAAAAGTGCCCAAAACACCACAGTACTAGCAGGGTACAGTGGCACATGTTTGTAATCCCAGTGACTCAGGTGGCTGAGGCAGGAGAACATGAGCTCAAGGCCAGATGCGGCCTGCACAACTTAGGGAGACCATGACTCAAAAAAACTTTTAAAGGTAAGGAGCTTGGGGCGTAGCTCAGTAGAGGGAGCTGGAAGAGTAGAATGGCCTGAGTTTAATCCTTCAATACAGAGAAAAAAAATCCCACAGTTCAATAGCACTTTCTGCAATGATGGGGAAAAAATATTGTACATCCAAAATGGTAGCCAGTGGCCACATGTGGCTATTTGAGCCCTTGAAACATGGCAAGTGTGACTTAGAAGTTAAATTTTTCATTTAAATTGCTATTAATTCTAATTTAAATAGGCCCACATAGTCAATAGCTACTATACTAGACAGTATAGGAATAGACTGTGTCTCACTGAAGGTGCAGGCAGAAGTTTCTGCAGCCTCTACCTTGCCACACCCTAGTCAAGCATGGGCCCTTTAGAGGGCCCTCCATAAATGTGCCTGACCATGTAGCTGAGTGACCTCATTCCTACAGACTCCTGAGTAGCTGTGTGCAGCAAAGGTGAAATGAGAGAGCCCTGGCAGCCCTGGGGGGCGGGGGGAAGCTGTTAAAATGGACAAACCCAGAAGCCCCCTGGGGCACTAAGAGAAAAAAGGAGGTCACTGTCTCTGCTCTCCATAGCACTATCCAGGGAGGAATCTGTCCTTGCCTGGACTTGGAGGTGTGCATGCCAACTGCGTGTGTAAATGGAAATGGCCCTCGTGTGCCTGGCTGCTGGCCCTACCTTCCGAGCACACGAATCCAGCTTGGCTCCTGCTCACTTGTGGCCCTTGCTGAAAACATCCAGGTTTGAAAACAGGAGGGGAAAGCCCCGCTCCAGCAGCTCAAGGCCTGGATGCAGAAAGACGCAGCCCTCCTCCCGCGGTCTCACTGCCTCTCCCTCCCTCCGAGTCAGAGCAGCCCAGGAGAACAAGGCACTGCACCTCTCCCCTGGCACAAGGCGGGAGCCATTGTCTTCCAGAACTTTCGATGCCTTTCCCCGACCATTGTCCTCAAGACGATCAAAGCTCTGCTGCCTTTAAGTCAGACCCAGAGGGCTTGAGTTTAGGGTATCTCGGCTGAGTGGGGAGCAGCATATTTATGATGTCCCCTACTTCTTGAGCTGAGCCTGGAAGCTCCTTGCTCGGTGACATCCCCGCTTCTTCTCAGGTATTTGTTGCGGTCTGTGCACCACCTAGAGGCCGCTGTCTGAAGTTCAGACCCAGCCTCAAGCCATGGATCCAGGGTCTCCTCAAACCTTTCAGACTCCCCCGTCTCTGCTGAGTGGCTGTTTTGCATGCCCGGTCCCAAGGGTGGCATCTGCGATCCCGCATGCTCCTCTCACGCGCTCCTGGATCTGAGCGAGGCCTCCCGCATCGGAGGCCGTTCTACACTCTCCAGCCTCTGTCAAAGGAAAACGATGTGTTGGGTTGTCCTCACACTAGGGAAGGTACATGAGGATGAGGTGGACTCGCTGCTACGGCCCAAAGCTACTCGAGCGTCTCGAGCCTGGAGATGCTCCCAGTCACTTGAGAGGTCCTCTGGTTCTCATGCAGGACCCATTTGCCCCACACTGAAGGTCTGTCATTTTATTCTCCCCACCCCCACCCCCCCAGGACCACAGCTCTGCTACACAACACAGATTAGGGGCTGTTGGCCAGGATGACACCACTTTAGGGAAAGCAATACCAAATATTTTATTGTTGTCATCATGGTGGTGTTTGTTTGCTTTACTATGGTAAAATACACAAATATAAAATTTATGTGTGTGTGTGTGTGTGTGTGTGTGTGTGTGTGTGTGTCCTACTGAGAGATTGAACCCAGGGTCTCACATATGCTAGGCAAGTGCTCTGCCACTCACTGAGCAGTGTCCCAGCCTCTATTTATTTGTTTGTTTGTTTGTTTGTTTTTACTTTGAGACAGAGCCTCACTAGATTGCACAGGCTGCCTCTGGCCTGAAATCTGTGATCCTCCTGCTTCAGCCTCCTAGGTTGGTGACATTACAAGCATGTGCCACAGTTCCCTGTTCAAATTTGCCATTTTAACCATCTTTAAGTATGTAGTTCAATTGCATCGTGTACATTCACAATGCTGTGCAACCATCACCACTACCTGTTTTCAGCATTTTCCCTTCATTTCAGACAAAGTCTCCATCCCTATGAGACAGTAACTCCCTTTTCCTTACCATTGCTGTTGTTAAGTGCTGTCGAGTCGTGTCTGACTCATAACAACCCTTATAGGGTTTTCAATGGCTGATTGTTTCAGGATTGCCTTGGGAGTGGACTGACATGTCCTTTTCCCATTTTTGCAGAGCTGGGAATGGAACTCGGGACCTCAGAGACTGCAGAGCGGTGCTCTACCAACTGAGCTAAATCCCAGCCTTCCTTACCATACCCAGCAGTAACCTCCACTCTCCTTCTGATCTCTATGAATTTGCGTATTCTGTTGTTGTTGTTAGGTGCTGTGGAGTCAAGTCCCACTTATACCAGCCCTTACAATAGAATGAAACACTCTCCAACACTGTGCTATGCCCAGCACTATGTCAGTGCTGCTCTGCTAGTCATAGGATTTTCTTTTCTTTCTTTCTCTCTTTCTTTCTTTTTTTTCTCTTTGTGTGTGTGTGTGTGTGTGTGTGTGTGTGTGTGTGTGTGTGTGTGTGTTTGTGATACTGGGGGTTGAACCCAGGGCCTCATGCCTGCATGCTTTGTAAGTGCTGGACCACTGAGCTGCAGCCCCAGTCCCCTCCCCTTTTTTTTTTTTTTTTTTTTTATTTTTTGAGACAGGGTCTTGCTAAATTACTCAGACTGCCTCTGGTCTCGATCTTTCGATCCTCCCGCCTCCGCCTCCCGAGATCCTGGGATTACAGGCATGCACCACTGCATCCGTCCCATTCATCGGGTTTTCAATGGCTGATTGTTTCGGGATTGTTCCAGGAGTGGGCTACCAGGTCCTTCTCCTGTTTTTGTGGTGCTGGGGAGCAAACCCAGAGAAAGCAAGCTCTCTACCAACTGCGCTAAACCCCAGCCCATGTGTATTCTAGGGACCTCATATCAATAGACTCTCAAATTTTGTCCTTTTGTGCCTAATTTAGTCAAATATTTTCAGCTGTGGTCATTTTACTCAGGCAACATAGGCCTGACTTCTTTGCTGCTTTCTCTGGAGTAGAAATGGGAAAGAAGTAGGCAAAATAGACCTCAACCCTGCCCGTGCCTCACAGCCAGCTTTACTCATCCTCTGACTGGTGGTGACTCTGAAAATTGCTGTGGCATTGTGGGAAACAGGAGCCACGCTGGGCTATATCAAAACAAGGGAGAGTCCCTTGTTTGGGGGGGTTAGGTGCAGCAGGCTTTAGCTTGTGTTTCCTGGCCCAGGTTGTGCTTTTTTGATTTGTTTTGTTTTGTTGCAGTCCTAGGGAGTGAACCCAGGGCCTCACACATACTAGGTAAGCAGTCTACCACTGAGCTGTACCCCAAGGTCCTTTATTTTTTGAATCAAGCTCATGCTAAATTACTCAGGCTGCCTCTGGCTTCAAACTTGGAATCTCCTGCCTCTGTCTCCCCCGTCGCTGGGATTATAGGTGGGTGTCTCCGTGCCTGGTGCAGCCCAGTTGTAAAGTGACCCAGAGAAGGCCATCACTGTGAAATATGAGGAGGGGCTGTCCCTGTACAGCTGTGGGTAAGGAAACCCTGGAGGCAGCTGTCTGGATCTAGACCTGTTGCTGGGTGACTTCTGGGTTTGTGTGTCTGGTTATAACCTGAGAACTCACGGGAAATGATGTCTACACATTCTTCTTCCTGCCCTGGATGGAGAACCAGCTGTGTACATTGCAGCCACTTCCTTACTGCGCTAACAGAACAGGCTCTCTGGTAGAAATGGCTATTACTCTGTGTGTAGGTTTCAGTTATTTTTGTATTGTGAAACTGTAATTCTGAAAATGCCACTTCCAAGGGAGAAAAGGATTGGAGCACCGGAGTGAGTCATAGAAATAGTGAGAACTCACATTTATGTAGCATTTAATGGTTTGTAAAGTATTTTTCAGAGACATGATCTCATCCCGGAGAATAGAAGGAAGTAGGGAGCGTTTATAAGTGGCAGGAGGAAAACATGCATCACTTATTGGTCCAAAGAAAATGGTGAACATCCCAAATCTGCAAATGGAATTCAAATTTGAGATCTTTCTTGACTGAAAAGAGGGATTCAGCAGGAGTTCCCTCTAGAACAAGACAACTACACATCAGAGAAAAGTATATTCGGCTGGGAAATTAGAAAGGTGCAAGCTCCTACAGGTGACCTGTAACCCACAGTTTCCTAATCTGTAAGTAGGAAACATTGGGTTGATGAATGTTAACTTATTCCTTTGCAGGACTTCTCAATCTGTTAATGTGCATTATGACTTCCCAAAGCAGGCCTAGACTACACAGTATAGTATTTCTCACACACATTTGATAATGGAATGGTATTTGAGATTGATGTTTCTTAGGACACCCTTTGGGAAGTGTGGACTAAGACTGTGGACAGGAGAGGGTAAGACCATGAAAAGTGGAAACAAAGAGCTTTCCAGAGAAGAGAAGGTGGTTGAAGATCTAGAGAGATGGCCTAAAACCCTAAAAGGGACAGCAGAGTAGGGCTGAGGCCCAGAGTGGACCAGCCCACATCTGAAGGTTAAGGGCCAGGTACAGGGCTGGTACACAGCCCCTGTGGGGATCTGGCCCATTTGAGAGGGGTGAATATAACACCTGCTCTCTGTCCTGCGGGTTTGGGCGTGAGGGGGTAAGGGAACGCCCACACACCCTCATTCACAGCGGTGTCCCAAAGTGGTCACTCCCCCTCACATAAGAATGCAAAGATACTGCAAATCATCTGGTCCTGTGGGAACTGCACTCACCAGCAGCTATCCACACGGGTTTGGAAATCCCTCAGTCACACCTTCTGGGGGGCGTGTTTACTTGAATGAGGTTTAATTCTTATCATGTGTGAACATAAAAGCTGTCAAAATTTAACTTTCCAAGCCCTTAAATCAGAATCACAGCCATCAGTAGCTGCCCCTGTGGTGGGCACTCCATGCACCCGACACCACAGTAAGCCCTGGGCATCTATGCTTTGATCTGACTCTCTTCAGTACTTGCTTCATTTTACAAATGAGGGAATTGTGTCTAGAAATGTTCACTGTCTTGTCATTGATCATACAGCTACAAGGTGATAGGGCCCCAGTGTTTACCCAAGTAATCTGGCTTGGGAGGCTCACCACTTAACTACAAGTTTTTGCTGCCTCAACAAATGGTGGAAAAGATTGCTAGGTGACCCACCTCCCCACTCGTTCTCTCTGGCTACCCTTCCAGAAGAATTGCAGTTTTATTCCAGGAAGCCAAAACTGTATTCCCCAGCCTCTTTCAGCTAGGCATATTCAGTGAAGCAGATATAGTTTTGGGGAAGGGTACTTAATAAGAGTACCCAGTGCAAGGCACACCCTATTGATCTTCTCCTGCTTCCTCCTGCCTAGAGCTTGAAGGTGGTGGAGTTTGAGCAGCCACCTTAGACTGTGAGATGCCCCTCAGGTGTTACTTCGCTGATAAAGATAACAAAGCAAGAAGGCAGAAATCTAGGTTCCTAACCATCATAGGCAGAAATCTAGGTTCCTAACCAACAGGCCTGCTCTGCATACCTCAAAGAGATAAATTAGCCTTTATAGTATCTAAGTCACACTTATTTGGGTTTTCTGTTCTATGCAGATGAAGTTACTGCAAACAGATACATTGTGCCATATTTCAAATTGTGCTTCCTATATTTTAATTTTTAGCTGCCTGCCTCATCAATGAACAATTTCCTCTGTTAAGCTGTTTTCCTTCCACACCCCTTTCCCTGAGGATTGATGGTCCCTGCCTGGCTAATTCAAGCCCAAAGTCTCAGTGACCTTTTCCATATCGACCTAGCTCCCATCCTTTCTGGACCTAATAAAACCACAGCCACAGATCTGGAGTCTTTATTCTTTTGGGTACTATTCAGAATACTATTAGGAATGGTTTATACAAACAACTGTTAGGGGAGATGCATGATTTGGTGTAAAAAGCACTGACTTACTAGAAAAATAAGGCAGCATCCCTCCCTCTTGCAAGCTGCAAGTTTTTAACAGGAGAACCAGTAGGTGATGCTTTTCTGTAGGTGGGCCCGAGACCCCTGATGCCACAGTAATGACTTTCCCATTTTACAGGAAGCAGATGGGATTTTAATGGACTGTGACTACTATCTATTTCCTATAAGCAACATGCACTGAGATCAATGCACCCCATTCCAGGTGACAGTACCCACAGCCACAGAAAGGAAGGGGTAACATTTGTAAATCCCTACTTGGACCCTTTCCTTTAGAAATCTTGCTTCTTTGCTTCCTCCCACTCCCTGCTCAAAAACAAACAAGCAAACAACAAAAGGAGGCAGGGACCCTTCAGTTTTCTAGGCAAAGAGTCATGATTGGATAATCCCACAATGCCACCTATTTGCCCTAGAGAAAGCAATAAAATGGAGCACTTCTGGATTTAATCAGTATTGGGGTATGCGTGGGGAAGGAGGAAGGGGAGAGTCTGGGCAACGAAGGATCCCTGAGGTGGTTGGCAAGGTCCTGTCTTCCTACACAGACACTCACTGTGTAAGAGTTTTCACCTTAATTAGTAATTCTTGAAGCAACAAATGCTATTTTCTTTATTTGTGTTGTACTAAACATAAATGGTTAAAAGAAGAGAGGTCACATCTTCCCACTGGACATGTCTACTGGTCACATTCATTTGTAGATAGCACAGGGCTTCTTTCTTCATCACCAAGGAAGCAAAGCTTCCAAAAATTGGAAGAATTTGCTTTTGCTGATGAAAATGTGACAATGTTGCTTACACTTTCTGAGTTCTTACTCCATCTAGTTACAGTTGGAAAAGTGTGTGTGTGTATGTGTGTGTGTGTGTGTGTGTGTGTGTGTTCTTTCCTAATCTTTAAAGTGACCCCATGAGACAGTTGATTTCATTATCCCCATTTTACAGATGAGGAAGCTGAGGCACAGAAAGGTGGAGTAGCTTGCCATCAGTAATTACTTCAGTCAGACTCCAACTGCAGGCAGGCTGGGTTTTGCTTACTTGGGGGCAGGGGAGACATACTACAGTGTCCGTGCTAGAGGACTTTGGGGTTTCTTGGGACAGGGGACCTTTAGTGCAAAAACTGAGGAAGTTTCAGGCAAACTGAGAAAGCTGATCATCCCAGCTAGCCTCCTCTCTGCATCTCCCAGATACAGGACAATCTCCCCCACAACAAAACTCAGGTGAAAGCTATGTCATCATGATACATCTGTGAGCAACACACCCCCATCGAAGTGCTCACTGCGAAAGGATAAGGCCTGGTGGCTCACAGCCTGGCTGGGCCAAAGACCTGCTTAGAATTGAATCCACTTCCTAAAAATGAGAGGCTGAATTAATCCTGACATCTAGAAAAGAATCGATGGTAGCCTGGGAACGGTTTGAGTGAGAACGAAATTTACATTTCCTTCTATTGGGCCGTAAATCCCCCTTGGACTTCCTATTAGTGTGGTCCATGTTTAATTCTGTCAGTCACTTGGAGACAGAACCATGGTCTTAGCAGACAAGGCTTTGTGCACACTGTTATAATCCCTTGCTGTGCAACAGAGCTCAGAGCGGCCACAAATGTCACACACACCCCTGCTGACTCAGGGCTATTAGGAGGGTGCAGCGCACTGTTGGAGGGGATGCTATTCTGCAGAGGGCACATGACTTGCCACCAGGGTCTTTTTCCTGTGGTTTATAATGAATAGGAGAGACAGATGTGCAACTGTAGAGTCATAGAGGTGGAAGGGACATCAGAGACTGTGGGGAGGGGGGTTGGGGCTGCGGTCAGTAGTGGGGATGTGCAGGGGAACAAGGACATTAAAAATGACTACCATTTGACTAAATCTCATTTATATTCCCCGTTATATATCCTGGATATTCACTCAGCAAATAACCTGCTGACTGTTTAGCCTAGGCAATCCATGATATTGCTTGGCTTGTGGCTATGCCCTCTGATCTCTGCCTCCATCTTCACATGGCCTCCCCACATCTCCTTCTTCACATGGCTCTTCTGTAAGGTCACCAGTCACACTAACTACCACCGCAGCAGCCCTATTTCCATATAAGGTTATGTGCCGAGCACCTGAGGGTTAGAGTTTCAACAGACCATTTCTGGAAGGACATAATTCAATCCAGAACAGAGACCTTAGGCAAGTGCTTTAGTTTCCTCCTCTGCAAAATAGAGATAACAATAGTACCAACCTCTGAGGATCACTAATAGTGACTACATAAACCTGGATGCACAAAACTCTCCAGACAGTGCCTTGAACATAATAGTTGCCACTTAAGAATTTGCCATTATCATTTTATTTTTAGATACTTGTTATGAATCTGTGTTAACTTCACAATGCCATGCATTTTAAAGGAATTCCCGGGACCACTGCTGGCACAATAGGGCTCCAGCATAGTTTCAGAGGCCTTCATGATTGGCCCCTCGGAGAACTCAACCTCTTATAGCCCAGGCTCCCCACCCATGGTGAGCTCCTTTCAATTACCTGAAAATGTCATAAGCACAACTACTCCAGGTTTCTCCATGTGTCTTTGCAACTCCTAACCCCCAGTTATCTGGAAAACCCCTACTTTTTCCTTCAGGTCTCTACCGAACAGCACCTCCCCCAGTTAGTCTTCCCTGACCACCAGTTATGAGTTACCGTTCTACAGGTCTCCTGCAGAGTGTATATACATGGTTAACGCCAGTTTGCTTGTCTTTGATGTTCCATTCTATGAGCTCCCTTGGAAGCTGACTTATTGAATACCATGTGCCCAACACCCTCTACAACACCTAGAAAACGCTCTTGGTTGCTGCTCAATAGTCATTTCTTCCCTTTTCCTTCACCTAATTGGACCCTGATTTTTCTCCAGTACCAGGAACCCCAGAAGACAAAGGAGCAGATGTCTTAGGGTGAGTCATGATTGTTCCCTTCCATCCTGGAAACCCACTCACCTTCCAAAGGACTGACTTTGGAATAGGCAAAGTGACCCACTGCTGGTCAGCGAGACATGAGGGAGGTTCTGTGGGGTGACTTTTCAGATAGTATCAGGAAAAGTCTGAAAAGCTGCAAGAGAAGAGAGAGCCCATGCCTGTCTCTGGGTGAGTAGCCATCCTACACTAATGATAACAGGGGTACAGGACAAATGTTAACCTGTTGAGAAGGGCAGAGCCAAAAGATGGAAAAAACCCACTTGGTGATTTTGCTGAGCCCCTGCATTAATAACCAGTCCCCGCCCTGCTCTATCACTAGACCCCTGGCAGGTCATGCTGTTTTACTATACTGCCTGTGTCATGATGATAACTTTACCTAGTAGCAACTCTGTCTCCCTACAGAGATGATACTGTTTTCCTCATTATTTAGTTACATAAGGTTTTCTGTCTCTTGCAGCTGCACATAATGTAACTAATGTAGGCAAATATGTTACAATGAATAAGTTTTTAGACACCAAACATAGTAAAGAAGGAAAACAGAGACGGGGACCAGGTACAGAAGAGATCTTTAATATATATTATAATATGAAATCTTCACAGCAAACCATGCCATAGCAATGGTACCCATTTTACAGATGAGGGACATGAAGCTCAGAGATCATGTATCCTATCCAAGGTCGTGGAGCTAGTAAACACTGAAGATTAGTATTGTTTAATTATTATGTTATGAGAACTACTTTAACAGTTTAGCTCAGACTTTTCATTTATAGTGCAGGAATTTTTTTTCTTTTTCTTTCTTTTTTTTTTTTTGTTTTGTTTTGTTTGTTTGTTTTGTTGTTGTTTTATTTCCACTCCCCATTAATTTTTTATCTGCTGGCTTAAAAGCTAAGCATTCAAATTCTGAGCTTATCCCAGTCACTCCTAAACTTTCACCCAGACTCACATTTATTTATCCTTGTTAATTCCTCCATGCCATCACTGTCTCTGATTCTGAGTAGGGTGTAGCAACCCACACTGTATGGCCCTTCTGAGGTCAGAGTCCCAGGGCTTTCCAAGGGACCCTACCCAAGGGACACTCACATCACCGGTTCCCCTTAACATCCCACACCCTTTCCAACAAGTTCATGTTGGATTTTTCTCCGGGGTTGACTTGGGAGAAGGCACCAGCTGCCCATCCTAGTTTATAAAGTTGGTAGGAAGCCAGGGCCTGGGAGACAAATCCCAGGTATGTCTGATGCCAAGACACATTATTTCCACTCTACTATGAGACTCAAATAGACACATGTAGTTCTACAAGTATATTCTCTTTAGTAATCTTAGAAAGAACAAAACTCATTTGTGCAGCTTTCTGCAGCTCTTTTCTTTTCCCCTTGGTGGGAATAGAGATGGGAACAGAGCACACAGTCCATGTTCCACATGCCAGAATGTCTGCTGCTTGCAGCCAGCATTTCATAGATGAGTGCTGTAGAAAATGTCTTAGCTGCATCCAGGGAATTTCAAGTGCTTTCCCCTGTTTCTGAGGGAAAACAAACCAACAAACAAAACTTTCCTTTTATCCAGCAAAGCCCCAAGAATTGGCTATGTAGGAAAGACCTTGTGAGCTGGAAATAATGTGCCCTCTAGTGGTCATCTGTAGAAAGTCCCAGCCAGATGGTCATTTCCACAGAAAACAGGAGGAACCAGCGGAGTGTGGGCGGCATAAAGAGAATGCCTGAGAATACTTAAAGAATAACTTGTAGTGGCGGAAGGCCACTTGCTTTAGAGTTTTATTGAAAATATCAAACATAGGTCACAGGTGTAAAAATGGTCACCTATGCTGTTCACAAATCCTGGCATGTTTGATTGAAGCTACCCTGAAATTCACCTGCCAGTACTGACCCCCTGAGGCTTGGGTGGCACCTGAAAGTGAGGGTGCTGAGCTAGAGAAAATCCACTCCCTAGGATGCTCCTGGGGAGGGAAGGCTATTTCCAATAGGAAAATATTTGATCAAAACCGGAGACTTGTGTGGATAGAAAGGTCAGTGTAGATCAGAAGGGTTTGTTTTTTATTGCTGTCTGAGAAAGGGAAGATGAAGAGGATGAAAGAAAAAGAGAGAGAGCCAGATGAGGGAGGGCTGCCTCTTCTCCACCTGGGAGCACCCCCAGGGCCGCCCCACCACCCCACTCAGAGGCTCTTTAAGGAGGGGTAGAGCTCTGCTTCAGGCTGATGCAGGGCTGAGATAGCAGGAGAGCCCGGGGTGGGGTGGCCTAGAGGAGCAGGAGGAGGGAAGCCTGGGAACTCCTGGGTGTCGTGGAAGGGACAGGATCATAACTGAGTCAGACCAAATTTAACCAGATCTCTATGGGAGAGGGGCCCCTAGCTGCCTAAGTTACACAGGCAGAAACATGGTTAATATGGGTGTGTAGGGGCGGCAGGTGCAGCTCAGTGATAGAGCACTTGATTAGTGGACTATATACAAGGCCCTGGTTTCAATCCTCAGTAGAGAAAGAAAGAGAGAAGGAAGGAAGGAAATTAATTTAGACTTGGGTTTTCAGAGACAAGAACCAAACTTAATTGCAACCCCAGTCTGAATGTCAACATCCACACAACAACAATAACAAGAAACCTTGAAAATGGTCCACACCAACTTAGAAATAAAGAACTTTTGGGTTCAGGGACAGAACTGTGATCTTAAAACAATGAAATAAGGTGCTGATATTGCTTAGATTTTGTTATTCAAATTTCCCAAGGGATAGGGAGGGAGGAGAGGCAGAAAAGACAGACCTTGACAACCCACAATTCAAACACTTGTCTGATGGAACACGCCGATGAGAAGCAGACCCAAGACTCACACCCTGGTCTTGCATTGCAAATCACACATTATTTTCAGCTCCTATCCTGCCTCTTTTTTTCTTTTATGGTGAAATAACTTTGGTTGAGAAAATTTCATAATGAAATGTTTATCTCTGCACTGATCTACTGCCTTTCCATTGGTGCTGGAAAAACCCGTTATAAGAGTACTAAAGCTGCCAACACATCTCAAAAATATTTAGCTCTTTGTCTGAGCATAGGACCCAACTGACCAAATAAAACCCAAATAAAGAGCATATAATGGCTCTTCCTTATATCTTTCATGTGTGCCTAGAAACAAATTTTATATTCCCTTCCATTGAGACTTCTTTCTCCCAAAATACTGTGCCAAGGCTTCATAGCATGATGTGTGGACACATTGAGAGCTGAGTGAGGTTTTATTTATCATTGCCTTGCTGGGCTCCAAACCTTTTTGGCATCTTTTGGCAACTGGGACACTGGCAAATGTTCTTACATGGGCAGCAAGAAGAAGGATGCAGTGCTCCTTCCATTTTACAGTAAGAGACACCACATGAGAAGAAAGGACTTTTCATACCTGGGAACACATTACCACATCCCAGGCTACCACACAGCACAGAAGAAGCACAGTTTGCCCAGAAGTCTTACGTTTATTGCATGATAACTCATTCAGATGCCACCAGTGTCATTTTCATGGTCCAGACTTTTTTTTTCCAGGTGATAAAGTGAAGACAATCTGGATTTATTTGCCTTGTTTATTCAATAAAGTAAAGACTTGGATTTACATAGCCTGTTTTCTCTGAAGACCCCAGCATGCTGCCCATCTCCTGTTTCATCTATCTTTGGTTCATCCTTATAAAGTCATGACCAGGGAAAGGTGATAAAGCATGTATGTTATTTCTGTTAACCACAAGGGGGCGCTCACACACCCTCCTATTTACTCATTCCCATAACAGACACCTATTGTCCACCTACTAAGTGGCCAGCACTGGTTCTACAGGTGCCACTGGGCTTCTGCTCACAAGCACTTCCAGCCTGAAATGGCCGAGTCTAACAAGGGAGAGGTGCAAGTGGATAAAAAACCATATAGTGTTAGGATAAGAGTAATCTGCCCAGATGGACTAGGGTATGGGGGTGGAGTCAGAGGTGAATGCCAAAAGAAGTTAGTAAAGGGTTTAAAAAGCAAAGCTTCAGGCCAGGCGTGGTGGCACATGCCTGTAATCCCAGCAACTCAGGAGGCAGAGGCAGGGGGATTGCAAGTTCAAGACCAGAGGCAGTCTCAGTAATTTAGGGAGACCCAGTCTCAAAAGGTAAAAAAAATAGACTGGAGGTGCAGCTTAGTGGTACAGCACTTGTAAAGCATGCAAGCACAAGGCCCTAGGTCCAACCCCTAGTACCCCCAAAAAGTAAATAAAATAAATAAGTAAATGAATGAATAAATAAATAAATAAATAAATAGCAAATCTTCAGCATAAATTGTAGTAAGTGAAACAACCAGAAAACAATATTTGATCCTTTTCAATTAGTTAAATTAATTAAAATAGACTTTCAAATCACCCAAATGACCCTGCCTTATATATTTCCTATGTCTGCCACAAGTGTGGCAGAAAGAAATAAACTTTTTGCTTAATATTCACAAAACAAATAGAAAAGAATGCCCTTTTTTCCAAAAAGTAAACAGATAACAAGTGCTAACAAGGAGGGGGGAAGCTAGAACCTTTGTATATTGCTGGTGTGAATGTAAAGTAATTTAGCTGTTTCTAAAAGCAGTTTGATGGTACCTCAAAAAGCTAACCAGAATTACCATACAACCCAGCAAATCTATTCATAGGTGTGTGCCCAAAACAACTGAAAATAGATGCTCAAGAAATCCTTGGATATGCATTTTCACAGCAGAATGTTCACAAGACCAAAAGGTAGAATTAGCCCAAATGCCCATCAATGGATGAAGAGATAAATTGTGTATACACCTACAATGAAATATTATACAGTCACAAAAGCAACTGAAATACTGTAATATACTACAACTTCAATGAACTTGGAAAACATTATGCTAAATGAAAGAAGTTAGACAAAATGGTCACATGCTATATAATCCCATTGATGTGAAATATTCAGAATATGCAAATTAATAGACAGTGGCTTGGGGGGGCAAGAGAGAGTATTGAATGGGGAGTAACTGCTTAATGAGTGTGGAGTTTTATTTTAGGGTGAGGGAAATGTTTGGAAACTAGAGAGATGGTGATGACATGACATTGAGAAGTTCTATGTGCCATGGAATACTTCACTTTAGAATGATCAATTTTATGTTATGTGAATTTCACCTCAATAATTTTTTAAAGTGATGCTTCAGCCAAGAGGTGACTTGGAGCAAGAAGATTCCAAGAGCTTAAAGGATGTCCTAGAAGAGAGCATTTAAGTTAGCAGGAAGTGGGAAGCAGCACAAAACAGGCAACATGGGCAATGGGCTGGAGCCGTGGGTATAGGGGGACAGAAGGTGGGAGAGGGCTCTTACAAGGTACTGAAATAGGTGGCAAATCGTTCATGGATCTGTTTCCATTGTCTATGGGTCCACAGAAAAGCAATCCCAAATGCTTAGACCAAGTGAGGGTAGGAGTTGCCGAGACCAGGGACCACCCCCTACTACACAGGCATACTGGGCCTCACTGGGCCAAGGCAAAGATTTTTCTCAGAAACTGTCTGTTCCAGGTCTAGTTCCAACTACCACCTGAACAAATGAATAATGGAAACCCCAGACTTCTCCCCAGGGCAGGGAACAGCCACCCTTGCCCGAGAACCCTCTCAGAACTTTGAGCTACTCTTAGGTTCTTAATTCTTGTTTCGCCCCAGGCCCCTATATACATCTTCATTAACAACCTGAAGTAACATAAGCGAGTGATAAGCAAACAGGTACAAGCAGGCCTCCCTTGTGATTTAATATATACAGATGCTGAGAGAAAGATCTCATTCTTGTGTATCATAAACTGAAAGGAAATGAGTTTATAGCTGCCAGGGGTCGGCAGGGAAAAATGAGAGCAACCTGGAAAGAAAACCGGAGATAAGAGATAGTGATAGCAAATCCAGCTGTACCCTTGGATTTTGTGTTGTGTAAAGCCAATTTGTACTTAAGCTAGTTAGAGATTGGTATTTGTCACTTGCAACCAATAGATCCACGTACTAGGACAGTTTCTCTCAGAAACTTTGTGATAATATTCAGTCCAAAGATTAGTATTATGTGATAGGCATTGTGCTAAATGCCAAGGATACCAACATGTAACTCCTACTTTCTTGCTGACATTCTTGGCTCTGAGGCTAGTGAAGAGCACAAAACATAAGCAAACCATGTAATGCAAGATGGTCAATGCTGCAGTGGAGCTCAGAGCAGTATCATGGGAATGGGTGAAGGCTTGACAATGAAGTTAGCATTTGGGTTGGGGGTATACTCAGTGGTACAGCACTTGCTTAGCATATACAAGGCCCTGAGTTCAATCCTGAGCACCATACATACACACACGCACACACAAAACACACACACACACACACACACACACACACACACACACGAAGAGCCTTTGAATAGACACTTTTCTTTTCTTCTCTTTTTCTTCCCCTCTCCCCCAATACTAGAGGGTTGGATCCAGGGCCTTGAGCATGCTAGGCAAGTGCTTTACCACTGAGCTACACCCCAACCTCCTTTTGTACTTTTTATTTTGAGACAAGTCTCGCTAACTTCACAGGCTGCCTCTGGCCTCACATTTATAATCCTCTTGCCTCAGCCTTCTGAGTCTCTGAGATTACAGGTGTGTGTCACCACAACAGGCTGAGTAGACTCTTAAAACTTTGTGCTGTGGAGAATGGTGTTTCAGGCTGAGGAAGCTACATATGCAAAAACAAGGATGTGTAAACCACTCCAGCCTCTGTGGTACTGGGGCTCAGCCACAGAAATGAGGCTGAAGGAATGGTGAAAAGTGAGGCTGCAGAGATGGGTCAATGACATTGTGGAAAGACCTTGTCCAGCCAAAGAGTTGGGTCAAATCCTGGGCAGCAGCAAGCTGCTGTGTGTTTCCGCACAGGTTTGTGATTTAATAAGATCCTTCTGGAGGTTAAGTGGGATAAGGAAACTATGAACCCTTGGATGGCAAGAACATCTCTGGTATGTTCAATAAATACTTATTGAATTGGGAGATGATGACAGTATCAGTGGAGGCAATAGCAGTAGGGGGAAGGGAGGCATTCTGAGACATTTGTGAGCTCAGATCAATAGGATTTATTGAACAATTAAAGAGAAAAAGAAAGGAAAGAATTAAGGATGACCTAGCAGTTTCTTTCTTGGGTGACTTTATGGGTAAAATAATACTTCCAGGTTTTCAGGTAAAGATAATAATCTTGCTTTTGAACATATTGAATTCAAGAGCCCAAGGACTCCAGGGTAAACTGTTTGAAAGGAGTTTGACCTAAGTGAGGTCAAAGATGTCAGGGGGAAAGACTGGAAGGTCTAGAAGTCACCATCACAGAGATGCTGTTCAAAGACTGGGTGTTAGTTGGCAGTTAACCTCTGCAGTGCCAGAATTTGTTCAAATTCTGACTCTCCAAAGGGATGCATCATCCTCAAGATCCTTTACCACTGTTACACAAAACAACAAAGCTCCCCACACTCCCCGAAATAAAAGTGGCAAAATGCCTCCACACTACAAGTGGACATAAAACAACAAAGCCTCCAACAATCTGACCCCGTAGTATGTCTGCACCACAAACAAATGATAGCCTGTTGGAGATTCTGCCTGGCAGCTGACGTTGGACCATCCACAAGGAGAAATGGAATCTGTGTAACTACACCAGACAAGAGTCAAGTACTTCTGCCAAACCCAGGACAAACACCGAGCCAGGAGGCCTTCTGGGCTTTCTACCTTCCTGTCAAACTGGCTGGGCACTGCCACTCCCTCACCAGAAGCCCATGCCCGCACCTCCACAGTCACCTGGTAAGATGCCACAGTCCCTGTGGTGGACACACATGTGAGTGGGAAGGGCACAGACAACACTGGCCAGGAAGCCATGGCCCAGTTCATTCATCCCAGAGATTCTCGGCTAGACTCTTTGGAGCAGTGAAGGTCTCAGACGAGAATCTCATCTGATTATCCACCTAGCTGAAAGCCGATTACTTTTTTTTAATTGTTATGTCTTTTTTTTTTTTTTTTTTTTTGGCAGTACTGGGGGTTGAACCCAGAGCCTCGCGCCTGCATGCTCTGCAAGTGCTGGACCACTGAGCTGCGCCCCCAGCCCTTTTTTTTTTTTCCACTTTTTGAGACAGGGTCTTGCTAAATTACGCAGACTGCCCCTGGTCTCGAACTTGCGATCCTCCTGCCTCTGCCTCCCAAGCCTCTGGGATTACAGGCATGCCTGGCTATTGTTACATCTTTTAAAACCAAAATAAAACTGCATTAATATAGAAAGATATTTGATATAAGTGATAAAAGCACAAGGCACAACATGACCTGTTTGGAGTTCCTTCTTATTTCAAGCGTCTGTGTGTGTGTGTGTGTGTGTGTGTAGAATATGTCTGGAAGGATACACATCCAACATTGTGAAGCTGGGTTGAGGAAGATAAATTGAGAGCTTTTACTTTTGACCTTTTCATATATTTCCTTTTTCAGAAACAAGGAACATGTTAACTTTCAAAGTGAGACTTTTTTTTTTTTTCAAAAAAGTTGAATATTTTAATCACTCAGAGAAGGACAGCCCAGGACTTAAGAAAATGCCAAGGTCTCTGCACCAACCTGCATCACAGAACATCGCGGTTCCAAGTAGATGCCTCCTCACCAAGTCAGGACAAATGTCTAAGGACTGGCTGAACAGGAAGGCAGCTTCTGGCTCGAGTCCCTCCCTGTCAGCCACCCTTCCATCCATCCCAGGCCAGGTAGGAACTTGCCTGGAGAATGTGTGTGGGGGAAAGAAGTCACCGTAATGGAAAATATGGGAGTCGCTGGCTGCAAAGACACTTGTGAAACAAGGCAAACCCTGAACTACTCATCACAAGTTCATGGGGAATTTGACACTCTTTGCCCAAAGTAACCACAGTTTATCACAGTCAATTTAAGCTCCCATGGAACTGATAATCAGGCCAGTGATCAAGTCTAAAGCGGGCTTGTGCCTGGGTCAAAGGCAGGATAGTAGATGTTCTGTGCTGGTTGAGGTGCCGTCTCTGCCAGCCTGCAGAAAGGCCAGCAGGAGTAAAACTCCTGAGAGCCTCCTCAGTGAATCAGGAGAGACATGAAGAACCAGGAGCAACTAGCTCAGAAAACACTTCATAAAGGCAGAGGCAACAAATTCCCACTTAGAGAATCTAATTATGAGATTAGGTAAAATTAAAGAAACACAAAAATCAGTCTGGAAAACAACATGCCCCATGTCACATTTTTTATGATCTTTAAATATCAGGATATTGAACATACTGATGTCAGTGATCAGTAGTCCAAACAGAAGAGATGGTTCCTGCACAAGATGTGACAACATGCTACCAGCAGTTCTGCCTAAGAACCCACCTGCCCTTCACAGGGGCACTGGTAGGGAAGAAGCTGGGGAAGCTTCCTCCATGCCCATCCCTCTTCCCATCACCACCACCCTCCACCATCAAAGGGCAGGCTTTCTACTTCCATGACTGCTACCCCACAGTGTGGGCTGGGATTTAGCTCAGTTGGTAGAGTGCTGCACTGCAGTCTCTGAGGTCCCGAGTTCAATTCCCAGCACCACAAAAATGGGAGAAGGGCCTGGCAATCCACTCCCAAGGCAATCCCGAAACAGTCAGCCATTGAAAACCCTATGAGACTCGCTATGAGTTGGATACCGACTCAACGGCACCCAACAACAACAACCCCACAGTGTGTGTCCCTGCGCTTTTTTTAACTGTTTGATTTTTGTATACACATATGCCTAAAATCAATGGATTTCAACTAGATTCAGGTAAGAGAAGAGCTTCTATGAATAGTTTATGTTGTCTAGATCCAAGGTAGGCTGCAAAGTGTCTGGAATAAACATCTTTCTAAACACAGGCTAGAAATTCTAAAACAGCAAGTTAAGATGCTTTCTTTCTCAAGGAACAAGGCTGAGGTGCATCTGACCACTATCCCACTATTAACAGCTATTACCAAAAAAAAAAAAAAAGGTACAAATTACCAAAAGAAAACCCAACTGATCTATTCAAGCTACCCTAGATATGTCACAATTCAAATCAAAGATGAATTTACAAAATCTTTGTAAGATAAGCGTGTTTCCAGGTAAGCCAATAGCTATACTAACCCATGTCACATTGAAGATGAGTAAAAAAAAAAAAGGTCTTTTACTGAATATACAGAGAAATTGGAATCTTTGTGGATTTCTTATGGGAATAAACAATGCTGCATGTAGATACTGTGGAAATAATTTGGCAATTCTTCAAAAAACATGGAGTTACCACATTGCTTGAGCAAATACACTTCTGAGTATATACCCAAAAGAAGTGAAAGTGGGATGCAAACAGCATCCCACACCCATGCTTACAGCAGCACTATTCACAATAGCCAAAGGACAAAAACAACCCAAATGTCCATTGAAGGATGAACAGATAAATAAAATGTGATATGTACATGAAATGGGATATGATTCAGATTTGAAAAGGAAGGAAATTCCCACACATGCTACAGCATGGAAGAATCTTGAAGACATTGTGCTAAGTGAAATAAGTCAGTCATAAAAACACAAAAACTGTATGATTCCACCTCCATGAGATACCTAGAGTAGTCAAGTTGATAGAGCAATATAGTGGAAGAGTATTTTCCAGGACAGGGAGGAGAAAGAATGCAGAGTGAGTGTTTAGTGGGTATAGTTTCAGTCTGGAGAGATTAAAAAGTTGTGGAAATGATGGTTGGTAAGAGTTGTACAACAATGTGAATATCCTTAATGCTACATAACTGTACACCTAAAATGGCTGAAATGGTAACTTTCATGTTATAGTTTTATTTAACTCCCTCTCTAATCAAAGCTTATATCATATATCTGATTCTCAAATAAAATCAAAAGTATACAATTCATCAAAACATAAAATTTGTAAGTCGTCCATCATACATACAGCAGCCAATATGACAAAACAAACCAGCAAGTTAACATAACCCCTATGACAGATGAGTGTCAGATGCTTCCTTGTCCTGCCAGGTGGGTTCTTCTGGATTCAAAGCACACAGTGGCTTCTGAGGTCCCACTCAGCTGAAGTTGTGGCCCTCAGAGCACTCATCTGGCAGAGCTCTGGTGGCAGTGGCTCCACTCAAGGAGCAAAGCAGTTACCAGCACTCTCAAACATAGTATTGAACACCCTTTAACTATCCAAGTCAGAAACAAGAAAGCAACACAATCATGCTATCAGGAAGAAGTTAGAAAGTAAGGACAGCTGCAGGAAGCTCTCCAGCTTCCCTTCTTTGGCCATGGACAGAGGCTGATAGAACAGCAGGATGGAGATTCTGGTTTATGAATCATAAATGGACCCATCCCTGGCTCTGCTGAACACCTAGAATCCTCCATTCAGATTTAGACGTCAAGTAGGTGTTACAGACCCTCTTGGCTAAGTCCTTAGGCAACATGACAACTGGTACCCAAACTCCTCATCCAGGGTGTATTTGTCTGAGTAGTAAATTTGTTTATGTGGCATAATCACTCTGCCTACAGCCTTTCAGCCTCAGTCTACCAAACTCCAAACAACTCCTGTGTTACACATATTTTGCCACAATAATCAAAAATGACTTTTATTGCCCACAGAGAGCAACATTAAGTCCAATAAATATTCATCCATATCCAAATGGATTCTTTTCTACCTCTGGAAGTTAGTTTACTTTTCCGATTATGGCATCAAAAGTTGTTTAGTGTTCCTTGACAGTGTCATCTGGTTCATGACTTTATATCCTGAATCTTACACAGCAGCCTTTCCTTAACTAGCATAGGCATGGCCACTGTGCCTGACCTTGTCCCTCCACGTCTTAACCCTTCAGGTCCACCCTGACTTCTCATGTGCCAACCCTCACCACTACTGTTATCTGAGCATCTTTAAAGCCAGCATGCTCTGTACAGAACAAATGAATAAAGCAGCCCATCTCTGCTGTCCTGGAAGATAGCATTGTAAGGGTGACGTTGAGCTCAAGAGGACAGAAATTATTTTCCAAATTGTATTTTAAAAATTTTTAGTGGAAGGTGTGTAGCCCATATGGACTTAGAAATATAACCCTGAGACAGCAATTTCCCATATCCCTACCTCATGTCTCTCCTTTTCACTGTATTCTCTCCCACCCTCCACAGATTAAAAAAAAAAAAAAGCAAGTAAACAAAACACATCCTGACATAGGCAGAGTACCTGTGTATTCTCAAATCTAATCCGTACTTTTTTGACAGTTTCAGAGGGCTACAAAATCAAATGTGGGTTAGAATCACGTGAGACTTGAATTCACTATCTAGAGCTATATCAACCGCAAATCCAATCCACATGCAACTGCAATCCACATCTGATTTTGTAGACCTCTGTTGAAAGGATGTGGATTAGATTCAAGAATATAGGTATTTTTCCCTCACTTCTCTGAAAACTGAAATCTTTGGATTTGGGGTGATTTCAAATTTTTAGCCAAATAGGCTTATCAGAAAATTCTTTTTGGGGAAGTATTTACTCTAAAGATAGTTTAGCAAATCAAACATAAATCATCCACCTAGTTAGAAACATGTTCATGTGAATTCTACATTTGCATGGCGTTTCAGAGTTGACCAAACACTTTTATAAGCATGATCTGATTTGACCTTCTCAAGGACACTAGGAGGTAGGCAGGGTCATCAGGCCTCCACCTTATAAATGAGAAAAATGAGGCCCAAAGAGGTTATATGTGGCATAAAGTTACAGTTGACCAATCAACAAAACCACAGTTTACTCCTAGTCTACTGTACTATACAGTTTGGTCAAAGAAATTAGTCAAAGACCATCAGTTCTACCGTTTCTAAATTCCTACTATGCATGGAACACTGAGCTGACTCTAGGGTACTAAAATAGCCCTATCCTCTGTGCATGTTGTTGTTAGGTGTGGTTGAGTCGTGTCTGACTCATAGTGACCCTCATAGGGTTTTCAGTGGCTGTTTCGGGATTGCCTTGGGAGTGGATTGCCATGTCCTTCTCCCATTTTTGTAGTGCTGGGAATTGAACTTGGGACCTCAGAGACTGCAGAGCGGCGCTCTACCAACTGAGCTAAATCCCAGCCCATCCTCTGTGTATAGCTTAGTGAAAAAGGCAGATAGTATTCAACATGAAGTGGCCCACTCCTATCAGAAAAACACGCCCTGTATACAGTATATGCTGCCAAGTATCCTACATCTCTTAGGACCTGAGCAGCAGGATCTGAACCCCATGGGACTGAGACCCTGGGGGACCTATGAATGGAGATCCAAGACCCTCCAGAAGGGACACACTCCTGTGATGGTCTAACCCCCTCCCAGGCACTGGCTGAGTCAATATCAGTCAGGTCTCCTGTCTGGCTTGCCTACACTTGGGCCTTGTCCACCTTCTCACATGGTATTCCCCTTTCTTTTCCAAATCTTGCCATAAGCTCAGGTAACTGATGAACCTGACCTAGAGTCTCAGGGGCCTTTGCTGTGGAGTCATCCTCTCCGTCACAGACCTGTCCTCACCCTCTATGATTGTTCCTCTTCTGCCAGTTCTGCTCCCTCTCTCCTGGAACACTGGTGCCCACCTGTCAAAGACTATTCAAAGCTGACTTCAGCCAACAAGCATTTATTAAGCACCAATAGATACGAAACATTTATGACCTTTGAGTAATCAGTAGCCATCAATCACATTAATAATTAACCAAACAAACATTTACTGCTGTGATTTAACCTACATGTAGGTGGAGTAGGTGGCCAGTGGAAACTGCCAAAGGCTTCCTCAAATTACTTTCCTCTAATAATGTCCAAATCAGAACCTGCAGAGAAATCTGGGAAATCAGACACACCCAACTGCCACCCTTAAAGAGGCTCTTGCTGACTGATTACTTTTGCACCCATTAGCAATATTGTGCTATTAGCTGAAGGAAGGGTCTCAGAGCGACACTGGAAAGGAACATTTTTAGGGGCAGAGAAAATGGAAAGTCTAAATCACAAAGTATTGGCCAATCAAAGTGGCCTGAGGAATAAACAGCACTGAGTGATCTTGGGCAACCAAAGACTTAATGAGGCCACCTAGCACCAGGGAAGGGAGTGTCTAAAAGGCAAAAGAGAATGGAAGGAGGAGCAGCAGAGGAGCGGTCCTACCCATGGTTTCACCCTGTCTCAGCCCTGAGCATAGCTAATAGAAGCTTGTGGAAGAAGAGACACCACCTCTCTGTGCTTTCCAAAATAGTCTGAGCCTAGAAGGAAAGGAATAGAGTGTTGTGGCTGAAAGTCTTCCATATGCCCTCTAAAGTTATGTGAATTCCCTGAAAAACTAGACCAAGGAGGATTCTTCTTTGGTGCTCCTAACCTAAGTTTCCTCTGAGGCCTCTACTCTGTAAAGAGGACAAGGCTATCCACACTTGAGATTCCACAGCTCCCTAGAATCTTCAGAGTAGAATAGGATCTTTCTCCAGTTTTCCAATTCTTTCAATTTGCTGGCCAAATTATTTTTTGCATAACATTAAATCTGTGCCTAGCCTTCCTTTGGTGGTCTGCCATATTGTTAATGTGCCAAAAAACAGCTGAGATTAAAGCTTAATGGAGCTGAGGAAAATACTCCGTAATGAGCATTAATAAGCACCAAGTGTGAAGCTATTAGTGAGATCATCCCTGTGATAAATCACCTTTGTAAACAGTATGGGATACTTTGTGGTCCATAGATAATAGCCCTCTGTGATACTGTGTCAAACCTAGGAAAGTGTTCATTGTTTCCACTAATTCTCCTGGACACTTTTCTCCTTTAACTATTAGAAACCAAAACCATGTCTAGAATAGTGTGTGTGTGTGTGTGTGTGTGTGTGTGTGTGTGTGCGCGTGTGTGTGTAGAACTCAGGATTGAATCCAATACCTTGCACACATGAGGAAAATGCCATACCACAGAGCCAAACCCACCACCCTGGAATTTTAAGGGCAAAAGTATATAGCTATTCAATACTTATAAAATGTAAACCACCATGTGATGTTTGCAACTGGTTAGTTTTCTATGACTTTCTCATTTTTGCACTTGTGAATATATGAACCAGGTGAACCGGGGACTCATTAATATTAGGACTTTTTAATGTACAAGCTATGATTTCACCTTTTTTGGCTATTTTTACCATGGGATTATGTATGGTGTCAACTTGCTTTGGCTGGAATTACATTTGCCAGAACTCCTTTATAGTTCTGAGATACAGTTGGCCAAAAGAGGAATTTGTGTAAGAGTTGGAAGGCAGAGCAAAGCAGCAGCCATTGTTCTATAAAGAAGACAGGCAGACAATGAGGTAACAGCAGCTTCCAGCTTGTCGTTGCTCTTCCCAGCTCTGTGTTTGGCTTTCCCACACTGCCAAAACTATGGACCAGCAGGAGCATCCCATAGTCCACATCCATCCAGATTCTGGGCCACAGATCTTCAGAAGCAACTCTTATACAGAATGACCTCTTTCAACAAGCTTCTTTTCATGATCCTTTTTACTCTGATAAAGGGCTGGGGTTTAGCTCAGTTGGTACAATGCTGCTCCACACTTTCTGAAGATCCATGTTCAATCCCCAGCACTGCAAAAATGGAAGAAAGATATGGTAATCCACTCCCAAATCAATCCCCAAACAATCAGCCATTGAAAATTAATGAGGGTTGCTAGGAGTCAGACCCAACTCAACAACACTTAACAATATCAACTTTGGTAAAGGGTTGTATATAGATTCCCAGATGCCCTACAAGTTCTAAATTACCTACAATGGGGGCAGATGAACAAGTTTTCTCTGATCTTCCAAATCCCTTTAGGCCCTTACTTCCCCAGCTTCTTCCACAATTGTATAATGAATCCTTTCCTCCATAATACTCCCAGTAATTCCACTTCCCCAGTCAAACCCTGACTGAGCTCCTTGCAGCATCATGTTGGCAGCAGACAACCCATCAAAGTGAATTCACATCAGAGTCAAGAGTTGGCTCCACATTTCCTTTTCCCGAAGAAAACTAAATATCTATTAATAATTCTCAGCACAGAGATGAGCCAAGTAAGGTAATATACCATGTATGGCCTCTTTAGTATGATATAAAATGAGAGGGCATGCCTTGTAAAAGAGCTAAGACATTATTAGTTTTAAATTGTCCATTTTGGATTTCAAAGATGGTGTTAAGCAGGGTGAGTGTCATTTTTCTGCAAATGTTGATGCCTCCGTCCTTGCTAGTTCACAATAGTACACAAAGGAACGGGAAGTTGGAATCCAGTTATTATGCCCTGTTTAAATGATGAACTTTTGTTTTTATTCTTGAGCTATGCTCAGCAACATAATAGTCATATATATGTTTTCACCTTCTGAAAGTACATTGCATGGGAGATCCCCAAGCACTAAGACTCCCTTTATTGTTCACATGTCACCCTCTTACATAGCCCAAGGGTTTCATAGCAGTCTCTGTGAAATGCAGCTTCTCCCAATTATCTTGTGAATTCCTCCTTGAGAAGCAACCAATTCTTGTTTGCCTCCTTGCTTTCTCTGCACTTTCTTAGGTGCCCAAGGGACCATACTGAGGCCACATCTCTCATCTGTTGTGACTTGAGAATATTCTGCCAACATTGGCAAAAGGACTTGCATTCATAATCACATATGTGACCACAATGAAAAATGACAATTTAAGAAAAATTAGTAATTCACCAAAGAGGCATCTGCTCATGGTAGAGAAATGTACACTATTCAGTAGACAAGATAAGGAGCTACAATAAAAATATACCAGACAACATGAAACAGGGGAACCTGGAGGAACTAATTCCTCTGTGATCCTGACCGATACTCATTCGTTATATGGTTGTGGGCAAGCCATACACATCTGTTGGCACAGAAAATGCTAATAACTTCAATATATACTTGCCATTCTTGAATATGTACAGTTTATCTGAGCACTGACAACCAGAAATAAAGATTTCATTTCCCAGTATCCTTTGCAGCTAGACATAGATTTATGATTAAGTTTTGGCCAATGAGATACAAGAAGAAAGATTGCGTGGAAGTTTCCAAAAGTTTCCTTAAGAGACAACTGAGATGTAGATCTTTCACTTCTCTGAATTCTTTCACTATATTTATAGAGATGTGGAGATGTTAGAATTCTATCTTGAACCATGACAATAAAAGCCACACTTTGGTCACTGTGAAATCAAAAGCTGAAAGTAGAATGTGGCTCAGTGCAAAAGCACATGTCTTAGTAGGCACTAGACCCTGAGTTCAATCTCCAGCAACACACACATACACACACCCACAAATCCTGGAAGTAGCCTGGGTTGCTCATGACTGAGAAGCCCCTCTATTAGCCAACTTTAAGTTACTATAACAAAATACCTGAGGTAGCTAACTTTATAAAAAGGAAAGGTTTACTTAGCTCACAATTTCAGAGGTTCAAGGGCATAATGCCTGCATTATGTCAGTACTAGTGAGGAAGGCTGTCTCAGCTTCAGTCGCATCATGGTGGAAGCATGTATGTGGAAGTATTAGATTGCCAAAGTCAGAGAGACTGGAGTCTCATAATCCCTTCTGAGGACATGCCCCCAGTGGCCTAAGGACATACCACCAGAGCCCATCTCCCAAAGATTCCATCACCTCCCAATACCACCACCCCGAGAACCAAGTTCTCAATCACAATGGACTTTTGGGGGATACAAATAAATGAACCACATTCAAACCATGGCATCCACATGCTACTTTTTTTTTTTTTTTTGCATAGAGAAATAAATTTCTATGTTGTTTATACTACTGCTTTTTAGATCTTTGTCCACAGAGATCAAATGCAAACCAGATCAAATCCTAACAAATATATGTTTATTCTCAGCTGCATTTAGATGCTATAAAGCTTAATAAGATAAATATCCAATTGATATTATTATTAGTTATTGTGTTAGCAATATGCTTGATAGTGCAGTGAGCATTTAATCAGTAGAAACAACTACCCTTACAGCTTTTTTGGAGGTTTTTGATATTTAAAAAAATCCTTATTTTCAAAAATGTTGGGATTCTGCTCTCGATGTTGGGCAGATAGTGGAAGTGAACAGAGGAAGAAGTAGGAGTCAAAGAAAAGCCATGAGCTTACCTTTTTCTACCTCACCATCCACCTGGTTAATCTACTTGGAATAATTGAGAAAAGAAAAAGCATGTCAAGGTGGTTGCTCAGCTTCTTAACCACGTTTCTCATGGACTCATGGTGTGAGCCATTCAAGTCTTTGTGACACAGGGTTGTGTGCTGCAGGCAGCACCTGTCCCTGTTCTTCACCATGCTTGTTACTCCACCTCTGTACTTGAGCTGGATCTTGACACAGCTCCCTGCTTGGATTTGCTAGGGCACCCCAGCCCTTTCTCTCTTCCTGTGCTGCTCCTCATTTCACAAATGTCAGCTCTTGCAGAGGTAGCGTCTCCTTGCCCCACTGATATTCCCTTCCTCCCTGCCCCTCACAACCCCGCATCAAGATACAAAGTTAGCCCCTTTCCATCAGAGAAGATGCCCACTGGTCAGCCACCCATTTCCCAAATGCATTAATATGTCTTTGTCCTATGTCAACCTAAAGGCAGAACACAGACCCTTCACTATCACAAGAACCCTACTACTCCAGGCATTTTTCTGGTCTTTCCTAAACCTTCATGGGTCACAAAGAGGTGTCAAATGAAGCATCACGTGAGACGTGTTTCTCCTCCAAAGGACCACTGTGGTCTTGATCCCAATAGAGTTGTGACAGGAAAAGTTTTCTCCCCAAGGCTTCGCCCTCCTTTCTTCTCCACCTACACTCCCCACTCCCTGCTCAGTGCAGAGCACCTGAGCTCAGCTCCAAATTCAGGCCCATTTGTGTGCACCCCACATCTCCAGGCCCAAACTCCAGGATGCTTAACCAAACAAAGGCCAGTTGACCAAAAGCATCTTCGGGAGACAGTTTGCCCAGGCTCTCTCTCCTGTGGCCTGACTCAGCTCCTTGAGGCTTCAACCTTCTCTGAAAGTTTATTATATGCATTTCTTTCAGCAAAATGTTTATTATAAGCAATTCTTTCTCCAGGGCTCTCTATCAGCAGTGAAGAGTACGTGATGTCCCTGTATGCTTCCACCATGTGGATTTCTATGGCACTATTGACTTCATTTAGGCATCTCTCAATTACCAGTTCATTTCACAATTTTTTAACTTCATGGACTCCCTGAAAGGAATGAAGTGCATTCCTTTTGGCTTTATTTTTTTCTTCAGATGACTGTTTCTGGTTTGTATAATCTGGAATAGTTCTGCATATACACTTTAAGGCAGGCAGGCAGACATTATCCTTCTAGGAGAGTCTACTTTTTAGATAGGACTTTAATATCTGCTGGTAAACAAATTAAACCTGGTTAACAAAATGGACATCACTGACTTTATCTTGGTATAGTAGGCTCTCAAAGGAAACAGCATACATATAGACAGATGATAGACACATAGATAGATAAATAGATAGATAGATAGATAATAGATAAATGATGGATAGATAGATAGATAGATAGATAGATAGATTTTTTTAAAGAAATTCTTACAGGAATTAGCCCACATTAAGTATGAAAGCTAAGAAGTCCCACAATCTGCCATCTACAACCTGGAGAATTAAGAAAGCTGGGTGGAATTCAGTCTGCATATGAAGGCCTGAAAACCTGTGGGGAGGGGCACAGTGGGGGGGAGACCCTCAAATGTGAGTCCCAGAATCCGAAGATCCAAGAACCAGGAGCTCCTCCATCTGGCGCAAGAGAAGAAGGCTATCCCAGCTTGAGAAGAGAAAGCAAATTTGCCCTTTCTCTGCCTTTCTGTTCTATTTAGGCCCCAAAGGATTGGATGATGCAGGCCCGCATTGGTAAGGGTAGACCTGCTATACTCAGGCTACGGATTCAAATGCTGATCTCTTCCAGAAGGCCCTCACAGACACACCCAGAAAGAGTGTTTTGACAGCTACCCTGACACCCTTTAACCCAACCAAGTTGGTACATAAAATTAGTAATCACTCTTAAGGAATTGAAATATAATCAAGTGAATCTGACCCTTAGCTCTGGGCCTTATACTGCCCATGTAATTCCCAGAAGACCCCATTAACCTTGACAGTATAATTCTTCAGAGCATAAAGGTAGGAAGACCATTTCATTTGCCCAGGAGACTCTCATAATAATTATAAATAGAAGCCTTCTTCATCCTCAATACTGTTCCACTTTGGACAATAGTCTCCATGGCCACCCTCAGTGTGGTGTCCACACACTGGTGGCCAGCACAGTGATGGCCCACAGTATGGGTGGCACCTGTAGGGCTTATGAACATGGGCTCTGTAGTACAACTGCCAAGGTTCAAGGGCTTGCTTCCCTCCCAGAAGACCCAACTCACTCAGGGTCTTAGCTCCAAATGACAGAAAACTGACTAAGTAGCAAAGGAATTTAGTTAAGGGATTAGTGGTGGCTCATCCCAAACTACCAGAAAAGCTGCAGAACCACGCTTAGAGACTTGCCTTTTGGGGCAGTACCAAAAGCACAGTACACAGGTGTCTAGTTTGGAAGCCACTGCTGTGTCCTTGAGCTCTACAGTGTCTCTGTCCTCCCACTGCCAACACTGCAGGCCCTAGACTGGGGACTCTGCTCAGGGACCTCTGCTCCCCTCCCAATTTGAGGCGCCACCTAACACCAGCCCTGAGAGGGCTTTCCATGCGCCCTGCTTCTTTATGTTGCATGTCAGCTACAAAATAGAGCTCCCTACTTACCAAGGCCACTTCACTTTCGCAAATTCACTTTTACTTTGCTTCTCTGAATCTCCATCCACCATTCACACTGGAGTTCCTGAGTCTCTGATTCAATCATCTGGGAATACTCTGTTTCAATATTTGTATGAACATTTGAGTTAATGAGCACAAAACTCCTCTGTGAAGCTATAAACCATCACTATATATAAAGAAAAAAGATAATATAAAAACCCTCTAGTTGATCTAAAAATACTAGAGGAACATGCTCAGATTTTATTTAGAAAGGCAATACATACAGACAAAAATCATGAATCTACCCCTCAATCTATTCCCACAGCAGACTCTGATATTTTGTGGTTTCTTTAGGGCTTACATGGGGAAATTTTTTACAGACACTGTTTAGTTCTCAGGATAGTCACAACCTGGGATTTGCACATTAGCCACTGACCTTGGTAAATCAGCAGGTCATTATCTCAGAGTTCTGTACCTTTGAGCTCTCTGGAGAAGTTGTGGGCAGGGAAACATGGTCTCCAGCTCCATTCAGATTTACCCCATTGATTTGGCAAAGACACCCAGGCAAATAAATCTATGGGAAGACTGAGTAGAGTCAGCATTAAATGGAGTGGCAGATGCTGGTCAGGCTGATCTCTGTGAAGTTGGCATCCCCATACCCAGTGAATAACTGAGATATGGTCCATGTTTGCCAAGCTCCAGAATTAGAAAGATGCGCCTGGGCTCTTGTTGTCCAATGAATTTAATGGACAATGACTAGATTTGAAAGAGATTCAAATGTTTTAACTCTCAAGCATGCTTTTGAGAATGGCAATTCTCCTTGTGGTTGATGGAATTTTCTGTTTTAATTACAAAGCACTAGTGAAATGTATTTAAAATTTTGCAACTAAAAAGCAAGTCCAGATCTCAATTTTTAATCCACAATTGGATGCTGTGAGAAAGTAGTGACAATTGTTTCTTCCAGATTTTCACACGTTTGAGCCTGTGAGGTGCTTACAAAACTAGAGTGGAAGAGAAGGCAGGAAACCAGGTCACATCGCCTGTCTGGATAGTAATTCATTTGTCACACAATATAGGTTTGTTATGCTTCTTTCCCCTGAACCTTGATGTTTTACAGAAAATAAATTTTGGATTGATCCAAAAAATAATGATAGTAAGCCTATTTCTTCTAAAAAGAAAGGCTAAGCACATTTTTAAAGCCAAACAAACTATGTAGTTTATACATGAATATAAAGTACAAAATGACCAAATTGGAAAAAAGATCTATGTTCAGTACAGCTATCATCCATGAGTAAATCAGATGCTGACCTCACATGACTTCAGCCAGCCTGTAGAGCATATTGGTGCAAATCAGAAAGAAAATACAGCCTCTTTTGGGTGGCTGAAGCCTTGGGGAATACAGTTCTGTATTGTGGCAGAAGGTGGCTCAGGGCACACCACTTGGTGTGGATCCCAGTTGGTGGTTAGCCCCCACTACCCTGAGTCATGTATTTGGTTTCATTCCCTCTGCTGAGATTCAGATCAGTTTCTTGATGGGCTTTTCTGGTCCTTCACTAAGTGTGGTGATATCAAAACAATAGGACTATTGTGTGTTCGATTATATCCCCCAAAAGACATTGAAGTCTTAACCCCTAGTACCCATAAATGTGACCTTTTTTGGAGATAGGGTTTGCTGATGATCAAGTTAAAATGATATTAGCAGGGGCCATAATCCATCCTGGCTATGTTCTTTAAAAAAGGGAAATCTGGACACAGAGGTAGACATACACTGAAGGAAGAGAATCTGAAAAGGCACAAGTCAAAGACAGCCACGTACAAACCAAGAACTCATGATGCTCACAGAAGCTTGGAAAGGAACTTGGAGCTGACTAATCCCTGTCACCTTCAGAGAGAGCATGACCCTGCCAATGTTATGATTTCAGATTTCTAACCTCCAAATTGTGAGATAACAAATTGCTATTGCTTAAATGACCTGGTTTGTAGTACTTTGGTACAAAAGACCCAGAACACTAACATAAGAACTAACAGTATATAAGTATAGTCACAGCAGAAGGCAAAGCCTCTGGGCATGACCTTGGCCAGGAGAAAAGGATTCAACAGAGGTTACCCCTGGTCTGGAATTGTATCCCAAGGCAGCGGAAACCCCATAGTGGAGGCAAAGGTGAGCCCAGGGCAGGGCTGCAGGACTGTCTACCTGTTTGGGAAGGATGGTGGTCCACTCTGGAAAAAGGGTGCAGGACACACAAAGAACCAATGGGAATCATGGGGCTGTTGGCTCTAGGCTTGCAGAGAGAGCTGCCAGCAAACACCTCCCTAGTAGCACAGGAGTAAGGCACAAATGTGGTGGCCTGGGGGCAACAGAATAAAAGAAACAAAAGACAAGAATTAGGTTTAGGAAAGCCATATTCAGGGCCAAGAGCTTGAGCCATTAAGAGAAGGAGAAAGGAGTTTCTAATTGAGGTCAGAGCAACTATGTTTAAGGCAAACAGGAACAAAGACTTCTTCACAGTAAAAATGTGTTAATATTATGCCAGTTTAACTTCTATAAAAATAAATAATAAGCTTAAAATTTTAAAGCATGTACTGTTGTTGTAGTGTGTATTGTTGTTGTTGTTAGGTGTGTCAAGTCATGTCCAGCTCATAGAGACCTTCATAGGGTTTTCAATAGCTGACTGGTTTTTTTTTGAGATTGCCTTGGGAGTGGATTGCCACATCCTTCTCCCATTTTTGCAGTGCTGGGAATCAAACCTGAGACCTCAGAGACTGCAGAGCACCGCTCTACCAACTGAGCTAAATCCCAGCCACATAGTGTATATTAGTGGTCATTATATTGGTGGATATAGTTTCTTTACTATATAGAAACCAATAAAACATTTAAGGTTGTTGGAGTATTTTCAACTCAGGTGATATGATTGCATCACACCAATAATTTAATTGACTGTTTTATGTTTTCTATTATCTATAGATAAATATCGGGCTGGGATTTAGCTCAGTTGGTAGAGCGCTGCTCTGTAGTCTCTGAGGTCCTGAGTTTGATTCCCAGCACCACAAAAATGGGAAAAGGATGTGGCAACCCACTCCCAAGGCAATCCTGAAATAGTCAGCCATTGAAAACCCTATGAGGGTCTCTATGAGTCGGACTCAACTCGACGGTACCTAACCTATAGATAAATATCAAGCCATAACTCGCATGTTTAACCCAAGAGAACTACCAAGGCAGTTGCCAGTTCAGAAAGATAGTCAGATGGCCTAGGAATGAATTTATTGAGTCTCATGATACATTTGCAAAACAACCAGAACTGAACTGAGCCTGCAAGTGAAATGGAAATCAGTGTTTCAGAACAGAAATAGAATAATGCATGAATTCAACCTGCTCTTTATCACATCTGAGTAGAGGCAAAGGCCCTAGGTTTTGTTTTTTTGTTTTTTTTTTTTTTCTGTTTGTCATTCTTGTCTTACCCATGCATAAATGAACTGGCTAACTGAGGTATAATCAGAGTCCCAAATGGATCCGTTTTCCTAGACAGTTTCAAACCATCCCATACCACATTGAGCTTAAATATACTTTTATTCTAACTCATGAAAGGACTGTTGCATTCCTGTGTCACACAAAATGTGAATATTATGCAGGCCTCCAAATGTGCAAAAGACTGCCCAGATGGTTATTATTCTGACTCTTCCAGATCAAGGAAACCTAGAGTCCTTTAAAGAACCATAAATATATCACATACTGACCAAAAAAAATCCTATAAAGTCTTTGGAAATACAAATAATGATGAGAATGCTATTTTCCAACTTCGTTTTCCATAGCCATTGAGATTAACTAGTATGTGTTTAGCATTTATCTTACAGTATGTGATAGATGTGAAATGCTATCATTCCATGCAAATAATCTCTGAAGAGTGTTACCTAGCAGTTTTATTATTTCCTGGAGATTTTAAGGGAAGAAGTCAAGGATCATTTAGGACCTAAGGAGGATGTTAAATGTCATTAGACATTGACCAGATTAAAAATAGCTTTACAAAACATGCAATGATTATGCAAGGTCACTGAATCATCCAATTGTGAGATATTTTAATCAGTAACCAGATTCAACTATGAATCAGTCTGGTCTTGGTAGTGAAAGTGATCAAAATACTTAATTGAGCATTTTTAACTGATACAGTCTACTTCATAAAGACACTGAGAAGAAAGTATACAGCAACCACACAGTCAACCCAACTGATGAGATGATTAGATCAGAACAGCTCATATGTGTGTGTGTGTGTGTGTGTGTGTGTGTGTGTGTGTGTGTAGCTATGGTAGTAAGCAAAGAATGGAAATGTCAAAAATTGGGCCTCAGACTCATAATCCTCCTGTCTCTACCTCCTGAGTGGCTGAAATTACTGGTGTGTGCCACCATGCCCTGCTATTAACTCTTAGTTACACTTTTAAATATATATTGTTCAATCATATGTATTTATAGAATAAAAATTTGGAAGTATTGCAGAATGATACCATAATCCAAAATAAAGTTAAATGAGTCAGTTGTACTAATTGATTTCTAAGGGATCTCCCTGCCTTGAGAGTCTATCATTCCCTTCTACACCATTAATACTTACTATTTTCTTTCCACTTGTTGTGATAAATGACTTACACAAAATGGTACTCTTCTGCCTCGTTGTTTAATCTAAGCAAAATTTCAGCAACAAAGCTGGGGTATATATTATAATATTGCATAGGAACACTTTTTTTTTTTTTTACAAATTTTCATTATTTCATACAATGTTGAGCACATCAAATAGGTGCGACATTTTCTTAGGCACACACAGTTTAAAGCCCACTCTTTTTCCTGTAATATTCAGATCAAATTTTCCTTTTTTTGTTGTTGTTTTTTTTGTTGTTGTTGTTGTTTTGTTGTTGTTGTTTAACCTGAGATGCCAACAGGGACAGATATTACAGCATGTTTTTAAAAGACTTTGATTTCCCTTCTGGGTAGAACTGGTTCTTCTATCTATTGCCATGAAAAGATCAAAAGAAGATGAAGTAAAGAAACAAAGAGAGAACAAAAGATGTGTCAAAAAAGAGTTTCTTTATTGTGTGAATGAAAGTTTGCTTTGAGGACACTGGCCAAATGAGTGTACAAGTGCTGTAAGCAAAAAGTGTTGCTGTTTTTGTTAGTGCCATTGAGTCAAGTCCAACTCATAGAGACCCTATGTACCACAGACAAAATGTAACATGACACTGTGCTGTTTCTGGCACTATTGTCAGTGTTTCTCTGCTATTCATAGGGCTTTCAGTGGTCCATTGTTTTGTGAGTGGGCTGCTGGATCCTTTTCCAAAGTCTTCAGCACCTGATGTTTCCAGGCGGTCTCCCATCCAAGCATTAACCAGGCCTGACTCTGCTTAGTTTCCAAAATCTGACAAGATCAGATGACAGGGTGGTATGACTGTAGTAGGCAAAATACTAGGGTGAAGAAAAGCTAGAAGCAGTACATCTTTTGGAGAGATCTGGTGATTAAGATGCCCATTGGACCTGATGACTCTAAACAGAAACTACAAAAATCACATTGTAGGTCCATTATGGTCCACATTCTGGGGTCATCAAGCTACTCAGGGGCTGAAACATTAGATATCAGGGTTTAGAGCTATTTTCAATTCATTCAAAAGAGCAGTGGAAATGATACACCCTCCCATCAGAGGCCATGCACCCCAATGCACAAAGCAGAAGTAACTCCATAGGGAATGGTGTGGCTTTTCACGAACTATAGAGTATCTGTCCCACCAAAAACTATTCAAATATAGCAAAACTTCCCAAATAGTTTGTGATTTGGAGCAGAGGGGCAAATTGTAACTCCTGCCTCCCAGGGATCTCAGACACCAAACTGTTTGCTGGAATTGTATGAAGAATAAGGAAATCCCCATCCAAAGCCTTGGTTTATACATTTGATTAAGAAAAGAGGAAGTATGAATGGCTTATTGAGCACAGTTTGGCCAACAATATCTTTCAAAACATGGACTCAGTGGGATAGAAAACAATGAAAAGAACGCTTAGAATGGAGCCGATTTTCTCTCCAAAGGAATCAGGATCTGGCATTCTAGGAGAAAAACCAGAAGGCATTTGGATTGTGCAAGAAAATTTAATAAAAGTTGATCTTCAGCAGGCTTATTTTTAGAAGAAATACTCTTTTGAGACCTAAAGGCCCTGTTTTCTACTGCCTAACACAAAGCATGAAGATCCCTCTGGTTTGGGAGCCCAGGAGCACAAGCCTTATTGACATTTCCACTTTTAAATTGAATGAGCTTCAGCAAAGGATATTGCTACTTTTCTGAAGCATTTCCTGCTGGTTGAAAACAGAATGCTGGCATTTTTAAGTGGCCCATATTCTGTGCAGTTTGCTCTTGAAGCAGCTCCCCTCCCACTCCTCACCCTGTACTCCACCCAATTTCCATTTTATACGAAGTATTCACTGCATCTTCTTTTTACTTTCTTTCCTCTCTTCCGCCCAATTTTTGACATTTCCATTCTTTGCCTGTTACCATAGCTATTTCCTGACCTTTTCCACAGGTCACAGGCTTAAGATTCCTTTCCTTGGCATTTCTGTTTTTATGGAATCCAAACAGGCCGATAGCAAATGAGAACACTTAAAATGACTGCTGATCACAACTGTTTGTCATTTTGTCTTCCAGGTGCATCAGTAAGATTCTTCAGTGATCTGCATGAGTGATCTTCCCTTTTTGAAGTGAAATTCTAGAAGCTATCTTTCCCTACTGACTGCTACTAGTAACCATACTGTTAAAATGGAAACACCTCCCCCCCACCACCACCACCACTGTCCTTCCAGGCACTCAGCATTGTCAATAACACATTTATTTTGTGCTAACAACATGCCATGTGATCTGAATAACAAACTGATCCTACTCTCTGGGAAGGCAGAAATATATGCAGAGACAGAAATGCTGATGTTGCAAGCTATTGTTGTCAGGTGCAGTTGAGTCCTATCCAACTCATAGCGACCCTCATAGGGTTTTCAATGGCTTATTGTTTTGGGATTGCCCGGGAGTGGATTGCCACATCCTTCTCCCTCAAACCCAGGACCTCAGAGACTGCAGAGCAGTGCTCTACCAACTGAACTAAATCCCAGCCCCATGTTGCAAGCTAGCCAGTGCTAAATCCATTGAGGGTCTGAAGAGAAAGAGTCCAGAATTTCTACCTACACACAGGCACAGGATTTCAAATCACATACAACCCGGAGTTCCAAAGCAAAGTGAGTAAAATAAAAGGACTATTTTCTTAAATCTGTAGGTTAAGTTGTGATCATATGGGAAAGAAGGAATTGTTTTATCATTGTCTATCTCTGAAAGGTTTTTCTTTCAGAAATCAGATTCTTGGGTGAGATAATCCATTAAATCTATTAATAAACCAAAAAGTTAAAATCCAGGTGCAGTGGCACACATCTGTAATCCCAACACTCTGGAGGCTGAAGCAGAAAAATCTCGAGTTTGATGCCAGCCTGGACTACATAAGGAGACCCTGTCTCAAAAAAAAATTTTTTTTAAATATGTATGTTTGTGCCATTTTTTAAAATCTCCAGCCAACACTATTCAAGAGTAGATTATTTTGGGAAAGTGGACATTCTCTCACAACTTCTCTACAACAACAGTTGAAATCAAGTTCTGCAAGAGCTGTCAGTGTCTTCCAATTTTCATGTATTTTCTAACTCCTGAAGTGCATCAACCATTTATGCAACTAGAACCACATGTACCCATAATACAATATCTGAGAGAAAACTGTCTCCTCTCCACACCCGTCTGCTCCCCCACCCACACAAGGACACTGGAAAACAAATTATTGCAATCTCTTTTATACCCATAGGAAAGGAGGGTCCAAGAAAAGCCATCTGTGGAAACATTTCAAGGAAAGAATTTTATAATTTCATCAACTTATCACTTTAGATATCACTTAGGATTTTATAAGTATGTGTTGTTAAAATGGGATTAATTAGTAGGATTGGCAGAATTTTAAAAACTATTTATCAAACATTATTATTCACAGTTGAACTTCTACTCCTTTATTTGAATAACAGAGTATTACCTCTCACGCAAGAGGTCCATGAAGTTATATTCATTTCACTTAAACATGTAAGCTTTATAAGCAATTACAGCTATTGCAGAATGTCCTTGGGAAAGAAATTTTCCATTGAAAAACCACTTAGGCTACCAGTCTTTGAAGAAATATAGTTTCTAAAGTAGTACAAAATAGAAAAACTTAATCTGCTTTAAGCAAGTACTTCTTGAGGACCTATGGGTTGGTTCAAATCACTGATCCTATGAGATTTATTTCATCAACCTCACAAAACATTATGAATGGGAAAGTGGGGTAAGGGTCATCCTGCAGGCTGATGGGGCATGAAAGTCTAGGGCTCAACCAGAAGCTAGAGAGTCTGGAAGGAAGAGGTGAACAAAAGCTCAGATGCACAGAAAAAGAGTGAACAGGAATCATTTAGAAACTGGACATCCAGGATGATCGTGGCTGAGATCTCAGCTATTGAGATCTCCTGGACAGACATTTTCCCAGCCCCCTAAACTCTCACTAACCTTTGGAAGGCCGCCAGCAGAAACATTTTAAAAGTGAAATGTAATAAGCAAGATGAAAAAAATTCTTATTCTGAATCAAATGAAATTAAGGAAGGAAGAAAAACGCCTGAAATCCAAACATGTTTTGACATAATGAGCCAGAAACTTAGTACCATAAATAACTGATGGCAAAATGTTGAACTGGGGACCAAGGGGAACTTGAACCAAGAGAGCAGAGAATCTTCTACCATATTAAATACCAAAGTCAGCTCCCCACACTGCGTGTGCTCTCCTCCCAGAAACGAAAATGTGGGTTTGTTCTTTGGCATGTCATTTTCTATAGAGAGGCAAATTTTGTTTGCTGTATCTAACAGTGTTCTTTAAAAACAGAATGTCAGCTACAGTGACAGATCCACTTCAGCATGACACAAAGACAACAAGACTTTTCGTGTCTCTTGATGTGATTCAACAGGAAGTGCAAAATAACACTCCTGAGTATACTTGCCAAAGAAAATAAATCAAACATGAATTGGATCCAGCCTCCAAATCTAAACACCACTTTGTGGGAAACAGAACAAGGGAACATATTTATACAACACAACAAATCCATCAAGATCCAGAATGTAGGAATTCTACAGGACCAAAGACTCAGTGTCTTCAATAAATTCTTTAAAAAAGAAAAAAAGAAAGGAAAATTTAAAAGCCCATGGGACACACCTGCATGCCTGTAATCTATAATCCCAGTGAGGCAGGAGGATCTCAAGTTCAAGACCAGATGTAGGCTGCCCAATTTAGTGAGACCTCAACTTAAAATAAAAAATAAAAAATGGGCTAGAGGTGCAGCCCAGTGGTAAAGCACGTGCAAAACTGTGTGCCAGGCCCTAGGTTCAACCCCCAAGTACCACAAAAAATAAAAAAGGTATGAAAAAATCAGGCAAATTGAAATACTAAGTACTTGGTGACATTAAAAAATGACTGTTAGCCGGGTGTGGTAGCACACGCCTGTAATCCCAGCAGCTCGGGAGGTAAAGGCAGGAGGATCGCAAGTTTAAGGCCAGAGGCAGTCTGCATAACTTAGCAAGACCCTGTCTCAAAAAGTGAAAAAAAAATTGGGCTGGGGGTGCAGCTCAGTGGTCCAGCACTTGCAGAGCATGCAGGTGCGAGGCCCTCAGTCCAATTCCCAGTACCACAATAAATAAATAAATAAATAAATAAATAAATAAATAAAGACTGCTAGTTTTCTTAAGAGACATATTAGTAATACTTTCAAACAATAGCAATTATTATGAAAAAAATATATAAACACCAGAGATTTTACAACCAAGAGCTGAAGAAAAATTTGTGAGGACTTTGGGAGCTGGGCAGGAAGAACACTATAGGTAGTCAGGTGGCCACGCATTGATAATAGCTGAAGCTGGGAAATGAGTGCATGAGAGTTAGTTATGCTATTCTCTCCACTTCTGCATATGTTTGAAAATGTTGATAATAAAAAAGTTTAATTTAATGAATATGTAACAGCATTAAAAATAAACAAATCTCCTCTAGAGAAGACTTTTGGCATGTACACCAATAATATATGTTTATTTTCTGATTTATACAAGAAAATTATTAAAAGAGTTGGTAACAGTATAAAAAGAGCTTTAAAAAGTAATAATGAAAAATAACCAGAGCCCGACATGGTGGCACATGCCTGTACTCCCAGCACTCAGGAGGCTGAAGCATGAGGATCTACTTCAGTTCGAGACCAGCATGGTCTACATAGTGAGTTCTGGGCCAGCCTGGGATGCACATTGAGACTCTGTCTCAAAACAAAATGGAAAAATACCAACAAAATAGTTGTTGTTGTTGTTAGGTGCCGTCGAGTCGGTATCCGACTCATAGCGACCCTCACAGGGTTTTCAATGGCTGACTGTTTCGGGATTGCCTTGGGAGTGGATTGCCAGGTCCTTCTCCCATTTTTGTGGTGCTGGGAATTGAACTCGGGACCTCAGAGACTGCAGCGCAGCGCTCTACCAACTGAGCTAAATCCCAGCC